>QVIK01000819.1:0-21527 GCA_003957845.1 Oidium heveae | reverse complement strand
AGGGGAATTGGGGGTAGGTTTTGGCTCGATTCCGTCGAAAGAGCTTGAATTTCTTGTGATATTTCCATTGTTAACTTCCTGTTTGTTTTTGCTTGTGTCCCCGATTTTATAAACAGATTATAAACATTCAAGTTTAACCCAAAAAAGTCAGCCCAAACTACCACCTATNGTCGAAAGAGCTTGAATTTCTTGTGATATTTCCATTGTTAACTTCCTGTTTGTTTTTGCTTGTGTCCCCGATTTTATAAACAGATTATAAACATTCAAGTTTAACCCAAAAAAGTCAGCCCAAACTACCACCTATCGACCAGCACTAAGCTTCATTAAGAGTAAGAGTCAAGATTAAAGAACTTATGACTTGGTATCATATTTACTAAAAATTGTGAAAAAAATTTGATTCATTACACTATACAAAAAATCCGTGATTCACAGATTTTTTTCCTTTCCCCCCCCCCACCCAATATTAGGATCAAAGATATGTTCACCTAGTCTAACAGCTATTCATTCAACCTGGCAGGGGGGAGGGGGGAAAATAACGCTTAATATGAAGCATTCCATACTTCATTATGAAATCATTGGTAAAAATCTTTCGTCGAGTTACTATCAAAAGCACACACTTTTTTTTTGTCAAGATTCCTCCTTTTTTTGAGGGCTACACTTACACTTAAAGGGAAAAAAAAAAAAAAAAAAACTTAGTTCGTAGCTTTCATTAGTGCCAGCTCTTGCCTCCGTGACATATAAGGCTCTCGGGCTTAGGGATATTGTTATTTCCTCCAAAAAAAAACTCATAGTAGGACATCAATAGCTCACACATAATCTTTCTTAGTCCCTCGACTAAGAAATTACATCATAAAACCCCTCAAACTTCAAAAATGTAGTGTCAAATGTTGGTACATTCAACTATGTGAAGTAAATCAATACCCGGAATTTATTTGGAAGAGCTCAGATATGGGGGTTTCTTTGCTTTGGCTAAACATATATATGGATGTCCTTTTATTATTCGTTTCTGTTCTAGGTATTGAGACAGGGTAGAATGTGGGGCGATCAGACATATAACTAAATAGATTCGGAAAGACATTACTACAAGTATAAGTAGTACATTCGACATTCATATCCACAAATTAGGATATAATATAAGAATGATTGATTCAATGGATCTACTGCATGAATCTGAAGCTCCTTTGGTGGAATCGATCAGTTAAAATTCCCAATTCCCAATACCTCTCCCCCTATCGCGTCACCTTCACCACAGTCAAACCTAGAATCACAATCATAGACAACTGACAGTAGACACATTCTCAAGCCCATTGTTCCCTCCAAGCATTCTGTCATAGAAAGAGACTTACCCAGAATGGCAAAGATAAATCTGAAATCCAGAACGCGTCCCTTCTAAATCCCATCACGTACAAGTCCTGACAAAAGTGGATCTTATGGCCTGGGAAACGGCAAAAATGGGTTAAATAAAGTTGCTATTGCAACCCCCCGTACTCCCATGGGTGTAGTCGGAAAGATAGGGGAAAATAAATGAGACCCTAAGCCTACCAAAAATCCCAAAAATGACAGAGAACATGTGGGCTATAGTGGCTAGAAATGGGCAGAAAAAGGGCACGAATATCTCCGAGCACTAAATCATGAGTGGCTTCAGTTAATACTTTTATGGACAGGTCCGAAATCACATCTCCCTCAAATAAGGATGCCTCGCACAAAAGACTCTCCATCCGTCTTCCACTAGATAATGAATGGCGCAAATTATCTCCCGCAGGCATCCGTGAGGTGATTGTGAAAAAAAACCCCATTAATCTCACCCTCACTTATCGGAAAAATTAAACCTGTACAGTCTGGATTCACCTTGAGCCCTTGCAGTTCAGAAGCTCGGGAGAAAATATTGAAAGCCGGAAATGGTCTCTTCTTGTCAGGTGCGAAACTTGAACCTGCAACCAACTGGGCTCCAATATTGGTCCCAATATTGGTTCCAACGGTACCAGCCACTATCCGTATGGGGTGTGACAAGATGTGTTCAAGAATAAGAGCAGATAAGTTCAATAGCTAGAAGTTGAGAACAGGATCAGGATCAAGACTAAGATGGTATTTGATTAGGTTATCTGTCAAGAGCTTTGATTTGAACAACACTTTCATCTGGCTAATCTATTTACAGGAAAGAACCTCTATTTATACTATCAGAGATCTCAATAATCCCAAAAGGAATTTATAACTACTCTAGACCCTTAAGGGTCACATAGAATCTCATAGAATCTCATAACACCATAGAACACCGTAAAATACTATGAAAACTTGGTGTTTCTGACTGCCAAGAATGACTCATCCAGCAGCCAACGAGACAATAGTAGCTCCTATTACACACCTTTGTGTTCTAATCGATAAATTATTACACATAACGTTGAGAGCTGCTCTTCCGGTATGGAGAACAACTCCAAGTGTTGTACTACACTGGGTAAGGGGTATCCCTTCAGCTCGTATACTTCTAGTGGGAAATCGTCTAGGACTGGCAGCTCGTCTTGGTTCACTTGATGATAGCCGCTCACTCTGATGGAGATCAAGTGTATATCTAAATTTAGGTATATTAAAATACAAATCGAAGCCAAGGCTGGCAAAGATACCGGAAAAACAGATATTTCGAGCTCAACGTGCCTTATGATAATTATCTCAATCTGAAGCTACAGAGCCTCTAACCACTTATACATATAGTTTGGTCCTCAGATCAAAGGCAGTTAATTTGGATACATAATTATCAGAACAGCATAAGTATCATCGATGTAACAGATCTATGCGTCTATTTTGATGGATCATTGGAAGGCCCTGGACGCTTATCATGGGAATATATTCTACAACGTAGCGGGATAACCTTCCAGAGAGGTAAGGGTATACTTCACGGTGGTGAAGTATACAATGCAGAAATATTTGAGGGAACCATTGCTCTCCGAGCTGCATTAACTGTATGACAAATTACAGAAAAGATTTTTGTACTGTTAGATTACCAGGCGGCGGTTATAACCCTACAAGCAGGAAAATCGACACCGAGTATTAGATTAGTAAAGTAAGTTCCCACTCTTGCAAAAAATATGAATGTGGAGCTTCTATGAGTGCCTGGCCACTCAAAGATTTGTGAAAACGAATAAACGAATGCAGAATCCCGCTCTGCTCTTTAAGATTTGCCTGAGAGACAAACTCAACCCAGTTACATTGCCTTAGCCTACGAGTGTCGAATTATGCAACATCATCGTCTACTATTGGTGGAAAAATGGTTGTCTAAAGTTTGTGCTAGATATCAAGATCTAGATCTGAAAATGTGTCGGAGGAAATCACTTGTATTAACGTTAACGTGGCGGCTACTCTACTGTCTACTAGCTGCCAGAATAAGCCATGATGACTTCGCAGCTTATCACCGTCGCTTAAATCATGCAGACGCTAACGTTCAATGCGTCTATGGACAGAAGACTAATCCTACAAACTTTATTCGTTTTAAAAGGTACGCAATTCAAATACGTAAATTCCGGAATGGTATGAATATGGATACCTTAAGAAGACCACTTCTTAGGCATGATTGCTCTAAATTTTCCAAGACTTTGAACAGACTACAGGTTGCTTTAACAGTAAAATGTCAGACTCATTCTCTGTAGGACATGAGGAGAGTAATTAATTATATGCAAAATCGGTGAATGGCGGGTTAGAACTTGGTGTGAGAAATGCTAGACTGACCCTAATACTACTTCGGTCTTTTCCTTTTCTTTTCTTGTTAAAGGGGTCGTTGGCTACGCAATATGATCAAGACCCAAACTTAGCTTCACTAGCACGTTAGAAATCTATGGATAGGGGAAAGATTGTGCAAAAATATAGTGAGACTTATGGTAAGCATGTGTTTCATCAAATTGAAGACGACAGAACAGATGAATTAAATGTCGCAAATGTAAGAGACGCAAGATTATCAAAGCCTTGGAAAAACAATTTCAAGTCTGTTATGAAAGAGCTTAGAGGGAGTAAGTTTTCTAATAGAAATTATTTACACTAAAACTTCACAGATTTACTAGTTTAGATGAACATTTTATAATATTTTATTGTAGAAGAGATAAATCAATTAAAAGTCATGGTTTTAGAAGCTATCATTTGAGCTAATTAGATGAGCAGTGACATTTGCGTTTTGCTGTTTTAACAAAGGGGAAAGCTGTGGCTTGTTGGGTTGCAATTTGAGTGCAAGTTTTTCAATATGCTCAACTCCTAATCCTAACTACGCCTTCTAGAAACATTCAAATCGTATAATTTGAGATATGTTGCTACTAGTTAACTCCTGAATTTTTGACAAATGACTCTAATTGAAAGTGGAATCTTGCGGTTGTGTTGCAATATCTCTTGCTAGCAACGTAAATTCAATGTAGAACTACGTAGATTTTGACTAAATTTGTAGCTTCTTATTACTTGTTTAGGTCCTTTTTTTATTTTTCAAGCACTTACTTATGGTTTATAAAATAGGTAAGATACACTTATATTTTTATTGTCATAAGAAATAGGTTAATTTTAATGATATAGAATTAAGGAATTAAATACTGTGGTTGTCAGATCTGAGAATTGCGTATTGCTGCCCTCCACGCAATTGTAAATTTGATAAAGGGGTAGGTATGGTGGAGCTAAGACCAATCGAACAAATAAAGCTTACCATGTCAGAAATGTTGCCTGGCTTGAATCCAAAAATGACCTCAATAAACTTAAAGTTCAATTAGGATTTGTTGAATCAGTATGAATATAATATGTCGAACCAACATTGGTTCATGCTTCTTATAATCAATTATAAGTGCATATTCCATACAATGTATTCGAAGTTCCATATGATTCATAAACCATAAAAGTGGCCACATAAAAATCATTGCGGTTGGATTCAAAATCAAGCATCAATGGAGAGTTTTATATTATTTCTAGATAGATCTTGCTAGTTTTGCCCAATATTTCAAGTGCTTACTCTTGAACAAAATTTCAAGCTATTTAAATTAAAAAAAAAAAAATTTTGCCATATTTACAATATCGAGTTGCAGAGATTGAGAAATACTTCTAACGAACTAATCACTCTCAAGGATACAATGTACGAATTAACAATGAAGGTTATTCGGAAACTCTCAAATTGTAGAGGGAGAGAGGCTAGTAGTTTTTGGAAATAAATCGTCAGTTGAAATGCTACATACCTTTTTCTCTTTATACAATTACATTAACCGGTCTCACCTAGCTTATCGTCTGAAGCTCTCACTCATCCACAAAGTCGTGCATTGTTTTAAAATCATAAAGTAATTTTAGTGTTGGCCAATAATGAAAGACTCAAATCTCTGCCACGCTTACTAGATAATCGTTTTTCTATACCATAACTTCAGTAATCTGTTCATCCATCATTAACTAATATGAGCTCTGACGAGTCTTCTGATTTGTCTTCCGCGCCTTCAGATACAGAGAGTGAGCTTCAACTGACCAAAAAGGATGGTTTACTTAAATTTTTTACGAAAGTCGTCCCAAAGCATGAGGATGGTGAATTATCTCCCAGGCCAAAACGGGAATTATCACCGGCCCATGAGTATACCCTCGCTGATAACCAAGATATAGCGGTAAGTTTTTTCTATATAAATACTTTACTCACTCAATCTTCCGTTGAAAATTTATGAACTAACGTGCGATGTATAGTTCATTGTTATGTTTCGCAGCCGATTTACGGAGGCCTTTCCAAAGTCCCTAGCTAATTTTGGCCCACAAGAACTTGAACAAGATGTTGTTCAAGGAATTCCAGGTGAAGGCGTAGAAAACTTTTTATGTGCTCTCTTAGGTCTATTACTTAATAGGAAGCAAGATGTCAAGTATGTGTTTTATGCTGAGCTGGCATATGAAAATGTTGACTTAACTAAATATCATTTTTACAGGCCAGGCCACTACAATAGAGCCTTGGAAGAAGCTATTCAATCACACAAGTCCCAATGGGCGAAAGATTGGCAAAATAAAACCCCTCTATCAAAAGGTGCTACATTTTCGTCAATGAGTCCAGAACAAAGAGTACGATTTCTCTAGTTATTAGTGACGGCGTATCCTAACACGACTATTAGCTTACTCTTCTTCGAACATTAATATTATGGGCTCTCTCTTCGTCTGATACAATTAAAGGTATAATTCAATCTTCATATAAACAACAACGACAGGAAGATGATCTTAATCAACCGCTTTCTGTTCAACCGTGGGGATCTGACAGTTATAAGCAACGATATTATTTAATAGAAGGCCTTTTCGATACGCAATTTCGAGTTTACAGAGAAGGTAATTATACGGGCCTTGAACGTACATGGTTTAGTGTCGCAGGTAGTATTGAAGAGTTAAAGGCGTTGGCTGAAAAGCTTCAAACAAAGGATGGAGGGCAAAAGGCCAGATTGCTGGGTGGTAAGATGCTTGCGGCAATTCCAAGGTTTGAAGCATCAGAAGAGGTCTGTTCTATGAAATTTACTTCTATTTCTACTCACTGATGGTACTAGAAACGCAAACGAAAAGAATACCGTACAACTCGAAAACAATTATTCAAACGAGCAGATCCTGATTATTCGATATATGAAGGCCGTACTCGGGGAAAACGAATAAAATATACATTCTCTGACGAAGAAGAGGAAATATTTTCAGATGTGAATTCAACACGACGATCTATGAGAAGTAGTGGAAATAACTCGATTATTGAACCCAGTGCTCCTGCTGTTACTCAGAGTGGAAGGCAGGTAAAATCACGACAAGGTGGAGTCTACGGAGAAATTCTTTCGAGTAAGAATATTCCAACCTCTGATATTCCTTACAACAGCAAGGATTCGAACCTTAAATCGAAATACGAGAAACTTGAAACGAACGAGGTCAACGATTCTTCTATCACCTCTGGCAGGGATAAAAATACGGAAAAAATAAATAGTGATAGTGGGTTGATAGTTGAAGATGAAGATGAATCAACAATGCAGGACTATAATGATGAGGACGGAGCTTACTTAGAAAGTGGAGATGATGCATCTGAAGATAATTCCGAAGAATATGATGACACCCGAGATGATTACTCAAAAAAAACGGCTATCAAGTTACCTGCTCAGCCTCCAACGCCAGAAAAGAAAAAAATAATAAAGCATCAACTAACTCCACCTTGTGATGCGAAGGAAACCATTGCTAGTCTCATTATCAATGGAAATGATCAGAAAGGTCCTGAAACACCCTCGCCGATGCATGTAAATAAAATTCTATGCTCCGCAAAATTAACTAAAAATTTTGCGAAGTCAAATCTTACAACAGATTCTGCATCTACGCAAAATATCACGACACCTCATTCATCATTGGCGTGTTGAGAAAGCCAGCTAAGAATCAAAACATCTTGAGATTTGCCCGGCGTTTGATATCTGTTCAAGTGGAAAATAATAATTTATATTGTCAATTTTAATATGGCGTTGAAGGATAATGGTGTAAAATGTATACTTTCATGATGGCGATAGTCTGCCGGTTTTTTTAGGTGTAAATGACCTGTAATAGGATATATCTTTGAGGATAATAGAGAATCGACTGAAATTAATTCATGTACGTCTGTTGGTTCTTTGTCACTGTGTTGTTAAATTCTTTAGATGGAAACTGTACTTTGTCCAAATATGTCACCGAGTCTTTACTTCTATTCACAACGATTTTGGTTCTGTTAGGACTAGATGGGAGACTAATCAGTAAAGTTCCAGTTTTCTCCACCATTCCATCTGGCACTCACATCTCCCACGCTAGCAGCTAATTCCGCGTTGTAGCCAGTACTTCTTAGATTTTCTAATTTCCAATTTTTCGTCTTGTACCACCAGTTTTTAAACTTAGAACCTAAAGAACTGCCGGAAACCTGAGCTACACGATTCCAGTGTGCCCAACCAAGAAGGGTTAAGGACCAAAGAGTCCCTTGAAGAAGAGGAAGCACGACCTAATTGATTTTACATATGGGTTAGCTCTTTTGACTATATATAAAAATAGTAAAGTAATCATTTATTTATTTTTGGGGAGGGGTGTTTACCTGGTCACGGATGGTAATTGCAACTATATTCCCAACTGTTTCAGCACCAGCAATACTATTTCGATAGCTTTGCTCAAATCGTAAATCTGGTAACGGGCTCAATTTATGAAATTTCCTCCTCTGGTGAGAAGATTTTTCTCGTCGGGGGGAAAGAAAACTCTCTTCTTCTTCAGGTGAATATGAACGGGGAAGAGGATATGATCTCATTGGACTGGTACCTGTTCTTTCCGTCGCTGCAAATTTGCTGGTTATTGTTGCCGTTGTTATTGGTCTGCTTGTTCTTGCAGTAGGCGCCTTTATCTCACTGTCTACCGACACCTTTGGCCCCTCTTTCTCATCACCACTGGTATCTTGGAGTTCAGAAATAGTGGACATAATTTTTTTTTTTTTTTAATTAATTAGTTATCTATTATTGTAATCCTCGTAGTTGTTGATACATATGAATCATAGAAATAATACTTTTTTCTTTGTATTTAGAAAAATTAAAAAAAAAAAAAAAAAAAAAAAAATTAGATCTCAGTCAATTGACCAGTTGTTCTGCTTGAAATGTTTCGTTGCCCTGATGTTGNTTTAAAAAATTTAAAAAAAAAAAAAAAAAAAAAAAAAATTAGATCTCAGTCAATTGACCAGTTGTTCTGCTTGAAATGTTTCGTTGCCCTGATGTTGTCATTTGATTTACTCGGATTTCATCATAAATCGATATATGTACACCTCTTATTTCTGTAATACAGGTTTTAGAATGGAGACATGTATGGGAGGAAATAAGAAAGAAAATAAAAAATATATATATATATATATATATTATTTATTATATTATTTATTATATTATTTATTATATTATTTATTATATTATTTATTATATTATTTATTATATTATTTATTATATTATTTATTATATTATTTATTATATTATTTATTAGAATCAATTTATCAATAATTTTTGGCCTTGCTTATCTCTTATAGAAGAGTTAATTCTCCATTTCAATTCTTCATTCTTCATTTTTAATTTTTAATTTTTTTTTTTTGTCTTTCTCCATGACCCAATTCATTTCATGCGAAAAGGACAGTACATGACGGGTTTTTTTTTGGAGAAGGAGGGGGAGGGGGAAAGGCGTGAGGTAATAATAAAAGACGGCCCTTATTGGTATTCCCCTGCACTCGTGATCACGTGAACATTTGTAAGTGAAAAATTCCGTTTCACCGACTTTATGCATGTGAAAATAATGCGTTAAGTAAAAGCGCGCTATTATAGATGATTACGAATTCATCACTAACATACAGGATCCTTAGAATTCTACTACAGACATTATGTGCTCTAAATTATTAGTCACCACTTTTGTTCAAACAGTTGCATAAAAATAAAAATATATTTGAAGTATCTAATTATCTAACTTTATAAAGACTTGGATAAAATACAATGAAGCTAGTAACAAAACATAGTCAAAGGATTTTTTTTTGGATGCCCATGTCTTTGGCATAGAACGTCGGTCCTTGAGCTGCTGGATTTCATCGACCATAATTATGTTGTCTTTATTTTTCTTCATGAATTCCTCAACAAATTTGGAATGGCCGCGAGCTCTTTGTTCATCCCAATACTTTATCGTAGTAAACATCATAGTCCTGGACTCCTCTTCGACGTCTGATTTAGAAGCTTGGTAGCCAAACTTATCGCTTTGCTCCACAGAGTCATCGAAATGTTCTTCTTCCTCAACATCCAACTCGGAACAGGACTGTTCACTTGTATCTGAGTCTGACTTAGAACTTGAATAGATCTCTTCACCCAAGACCTTTGGGGCTAAATATTCGAATTGTGGGCGTAGCACAAGTTATGGCGCGACCCAGAATGGAGATACTCGCTGCCGATAGATATTTCGGAAGAAATTGATAGGCTCAACGACATCCTCAAAGCAATGAACAAGATATTTACATAGAAGAAATCGGCTCAAGTGAAAAGATTTACACCCAAACATCCATTGAACTGGATTTTTCTTGTGCTGTTCGAAGCTTTGAGATCGGACCTTTTGTTTTTGAAAAATTTTCCAATCTTTTTTCCAAAATCTCTGCTAGCTAGCACTTGCTATGCGATGATCTCCTTTCTGAATAACCCTCATCTTAGTAATTCCATGCGGAATTGATTGTGATGTTAGAACCCAGATAAGTAGGTCAATCCGAGGTCAATTGAACTTATGCGGGAAGTCATGCTTCACTCTTCTCCGGTGGTACTCAACAATCATAATGGTTTTTAGGACAGGAATTTCGTCAGGATTAGCTGAGTGTACCCATAGTTTCCACTGCTTTAGCTTATTCCAGTTGATGTACAAGTAGGCCCAAAGTTTAAAACAGTCCCGCTCTTTGCACCATTCATACATCATTTCTGCACTTTTTCGATGTATGCTCTCTTTAGAACGATGAGTTCAAAATTCGTCTGTGAGCAACAACATAGTGCCAACTTAAATGTACAGACTCATACCGGTTGGTTCCAAGAACGAAATAGACGGACAAAGTCTTCCCAGGTATCATTTGATAGCCTAAACCTTTTTTTCGAATGTCGTAAGAAACTATTGTTTAAAATTCCGTCTTTATTGGTAGGAAAATCAACAATAGCGCGCTCCCTCCCACAAGTCGAGCAAATTTCTTACTGGAGGTGAGTGGTCCAAATGAATGTGCTTCTGTGGTAAACGGTCCAGCCGTGTATGATGGTACGAAACTGAAATCTGATTGGCGGGACTAATTATCATTCTATTACTAATATCTGTTTAGATGTTTATCCATAGCCTAGCGGCAGTTTAATCAAAAACAACAGGCAGTTTAACCGCACCCTTATTTATTTATCATTTATTATTTATCATTTATTTTGTATTCTTATCAGCCTCTGGACTTTGACACAGTGACATTGTTTATTTATATTTTAGATGATTCAACTTCTCATTAGGTTCGCTCATGCCTTAGATTTCATTTATAGATAACACTACGAAGTACAATTACTTTTCCTTCTCAAATGGTCAACGCCCAACCGTAAATATGCATTCTTGGAAATTAAAATTCCTGGGTTATCCAGAAATGCCTCCATCATCTTGCAAATATCCACCGCGCGGAATTTGGTCAGATCTGTTGGATTCGAATCAACCATCTCCCATCTCAAGTGGGGCACCTACCCAGGCTACCCAAACTCTACTTGGGAAAGAGGCCCGGATTGCATACTACATTACCATCCGGCCCAAAGAATAAAATTGTGTATTTCTGTTTCTTCGCGAGGATAAAAGGTTTCGTCATATCATCTGCAAACATCTACATAATAGAGATATAAATCACCGATTGCTTCTTTTTTCAAGCAGATCTCTAGTTTGATAATAACATGAGACACTTTACTTTCATCATTCGTGCAGATGCTGGGTTTTAGCTATTGCTATGGTTCGCTGATTATCCCCTAGCATATGAATTGTCTTGTAGCTTCTTAAAATATTTTGTGGACAACCCAAATCTCCTAAATTTTTGGGCCACTAATTGTCCTTGTCTTGCGCTGACAGAGGGTGAAATGTATTTAAATTCATGGCTTAAGATTGCAATTGATTTCTACTTAATTCCTGACCATGAGACTGGTTCACCGGAAAACATTACTACACTGTCTGATATGTTTTTTTGGCCTGTAATATCACTAGTTCAATCAGTATCTAAAAAAATGACAAAATTATTGTACACTCCCACAGGACCGTAACAGAGTTTCTGTGTCACTGTAGATCGGAGATACCAAAATACTTCCTTTGAGCGTGTGGCCACGACATAAAAGAAAATTGTCGTCCTCGTTTTACATCAAAGACCTAAGCGAAATTGGACTCGGCTAGAAGATGGTATCGTGGGAGAGAAAGAGAGTAGATATGAATGAAGTCATGTACTGCATATCTTGTAATTTTCATGTAAGGGCGGAATCTGTCAAAATACTTTTAGTGCCAAGCATAATACTATGGTGAGTAAAAAGAGTCAGTAACTTCTTCTACAGGTGTATACCTTAATGAGCCTTTTTTTTTCTGGTCTCGGTTTCTACTGAAGCTTATTAGGGCTATATCTTCTGCTGCTGACATGGACTCAATTGTTTAAAGACGCTATCTCTTGTCCTCTGATATAAGATCTGGCTGAGCATCTAAAGTATTGAAAGTTGATGTATGGTGCCTTAGAAGTGCACGAATAAGGATTTTAAATGGCTTTATAATGGCAAGTTCCGATCGTATCCTTGTCAACTGCACATAGCTTCGGTCGTTACCCTTTGAACGAATTTCAAGCATCGATAATTTTTTTTAAGTACAGATCTGTTGAAAACTTGGCACAGTTGGCCAGAAAGACACTCTATTAAATTTCAAATGTGTGCTGAGCAGATCGCTGACAATGTCATAACATTATCAGCGATCTGAGGGCCGCAATAATTGAGACAGCTGGAAAGCTTTTGACATGAGTCGTCATATGCATCAGTAGCGTAAATCTAACATTTAGGTGTTTACACGCATATCCTTGTGGTATAAAATCTGTGGGATTTTTCGATGACCAGCGTCTAAGGCGATGTCGAGCTTATTAGGTAGAGACGCTTTCTCCAAAACTGCGCAATTGTGCGGGAAATTATTGCCTTTAATATTTGAACACAACTTCGAATATAGCTAAGTGGCTCATTGTTTATCATCGTTATCGTTTTGTAATAATCGATTCCAGGTTATATAACGAATAGAGATATCGTCCTTAACTATAGCTGATTCTTCTTATAAAAACACATTCATTGGATCACGTAGGCCATCAAGACACCGTACTCTTTTAAAATTGGGCTCAAATTTCATCCATTTTCTTGCCTTTCTAAAGTGAGATTCCTGGAACTTACTTAATTTTGCCTATACTATGGGATAGAGAAGCGGCTTTCGCCGGTGTAAGTACGAGTATTGTAACTCCTAAAGGGACAGAGCATACGTGCGAAATCAAAGACTTGCAAGTTGCTGAGTTTTCTGGCAGAATTAAAACACCCCAGCCTAACGAGCTTTCTAGTCTGGTCCACGTCAAATAATAACACTTCAATCTCTCATATACCAGAATTGCGTAGAGGAAGCCTTCAAAATCTATCCTTTCAAATTGTATAGATTTTCTGATTCATAAGATGTGGTATCACATACCCACATTTTCTGACATTTCTGTGAGTAACATTTGCTGTGCGTTTGTAGTTTAGACATGCCCGCTCGCCGCTCAATGAATTAGAGAACCCTCGTCTTAAAATGCCACAAAGTTTTCCCCGACTCATGGGTAATCTTCGAGTTTGTTAGGGTAATAATTTGTTAGATCGAGAGGACAAATGGTTCTATTCATTGAAGGGGCCGTTCTACGTTTCAGATTATCTATCTGTTAATGAATTATATTACCTGAGATGTCATTTGCCGTTGATGGTGTATCTTAGGTGGGCAGATAAAATTTTTGGAAAGATTTTTTCTCCCTAAAAATATCATTAATACTATTATCAGTAGTCCCGTCTATGTCCTATGGTGCTGAGGTTGAGTTTTGAGCCTCTCTGCACATTTTCTCAATTGCATTTCATATACAAAAGATTACAGTTTTAAATAGTGAAAAACGGGCGATCACAACTCAAGTATAGGACACCCTATTAGTTGCAGCTATCATTGACAGGACGCGATCCTCAGCGCTTGGAGGGCCCGGAGGGACGCGCTTTGAGACCAGTAGAGGCACCAATAGCTTACTTTTTAATGAAAAAATGAAAAATTGAGAAGAATAAAATTGAAGATATACCTTGGAATTGATTACTTTTTACTAGGTAACGATAAACGAAATAAGTTCTAACGAGATTTCAGAGTTATTTTAAATGTCAGTTCAAATAGATTATCCAGGCTTTCCTACAAATCGAAGGTCACGTGGTCGGCAAATTCCCACATCAAAATTATTATCTATCATTTGATTACAACAATAACTCTAAGCTTATCTCTGTACCCTGAAATTGGAAAGTCCTCGCAATAATGGGAAGGGTAATTCGTAACCAGAGGAAGGGTCGAGGATCCATCTTTACAGGTTGGTTATTCTTCAGGCTCTCATATCCTTAGCCGCAATTGACATTTACCCAGCACATACTAGATTAAATAAAGCTCCTGCGCAGTTCAGGACTTTAGATTATGCTGAAGCTCATGGATACGTACGGGGTGTTGTAAAGGTAAGATATAGTCTTAACAGATATACTTATTTACTTTTGCTAAAAACTGAAGGATATCATACATGACCCAGGTCGTGGTGCACCTCTTGCCCGTAAGTTTTATCATATGATAGAAAAAGAAATCAAAATCATATCTTTACAGGCGTGCAATTCCGCGACCCATATCGCTTCAAACTACATACACAGACTTTCATTGCAAATGAGGGCATGTACACGGGTCAATTCATATATGCAGGCAAGAATGCCGCTCTCACAATAGGAAACATCCTTCCCCTCAAGTCGGTCCCCGAAGGAACAGTTCTCACAAATGTGGAGGAAAAAGTTGGTGATAGAGGAGCACTTGGACGTACTTCCGGAAACTATGTAACGGTAATTGGTCATAACCCAGATGAAGGTAAAACTCGCGTCAAATTACCATCAGGCGCAAAGAAAGTAATCAAGAGCAATGCTCGTGGAATGGTTGGTATCGTTGCTGGTGGAGGTAGAACTGATAAGCCACTTCTGAGTAAGATTTTATCAATCTCGTCCTAACCTTTTTCTTGGTACAATCTAATAAATTTTTACAGAGGCATCTCGCGCAAAACATAAGTATGCTGTCAAACGCAACTCTTGGCCAAAAACTCGTGGTGTGGCCATGAATCCAGTCGACCATCCTCATGGAGTAAGTGGATCCATACCTAAACTATTTAAAAATACTGACATTCCTAGGGTGGTAATCATCAACACATTGGTAAAGCCTCAACTATATCTAGATACGCTGCGCCAGGTCAGAAAGCTGGTCTTATTGCTGCTCGAAGAACTGGTCTGTTACGTGGTACCCAGAAAGTCAAGGATTAATTTAGATTTTTATGTATATTAAAATCCTTACTTACAATCTGCACTGTCCCTACTTGTATCTCTATGACCCCATTTACTTCGTCTTTTAATTAAAATTCTATTAATCTCTCATTTGATGAAAGTTCATCTCAAGTAACACATATGTCTTATCTAGTGATTGGATCTATTTATATTCATAGGAATGTCATAAAATAGCTAACAAAGTATGTTTTGACTTCGCCCGTATCAAGGAGATTTAAATTTTACAGTCAGCACGGCATCTAGCTACATCTATGGCAAATATCATTCCTTTTACTTTCTTAATAGTGGGAATAATAGTGAACCAGCTTTTCATATATTAGGCATTGTGCCGCCTAATACAATGAGCTTTTCCTAGACAATATAATATCTGTACTACTAATCAAGTAAAAGGTGATGTAGTTAAATGCACATGCTTCTATGTATAGACTTACAATAAAATTCTCTGATCGTGTTATTCAGTTCTTTCCAGTTACGGCAATGGATTATCACGCGTCAAAATCATTTAGTAGCATTTCTCTATTTGACTGCTGTATGAATCCTGCGGAACTGTAAGAACAAAAAACTCGAGTAGTTCTTTGTTCATCTATAACAACTCTGTTTAATTTGACGATATCTCTAACGATAATTTGTATATATGCTATTAAAGAAATTGCCAAGGGATGATGAACATCGGTAAGTCATCGAATCAAATCCTCGATATAAAATGGTTGCAACAGACAGACTAATGAAAAGAGTCACACACAAGGCCATGAATTCTGTAGGCGCGTGAGATTGCGCTGAGGGTTTCATATATGGTCACATTCGCTTTTATGGGTTTCCTAAGGCCTATTACATGAAATGTGGAACAGGATTGGGTTGGAGTCTTCTGGACTTATTTGTGTGGGCATGCGGGTACAGAACGGGGATTATCAACCGCTTTTCATCCAGAAGCAAATGGTCCAACAAAACGCATGAGCCACGAAGTTTTAGCATGGCTTGCGAGCGAGTTTGGTAATTTGGCACCAAACTCGCTTAATTATTCTGCTTAGAATTATCTCTCGCTGTTGCTGTAGGGATGGATAACCTCTGGGATAGAGCGAGTGTAAATAGAAACACTAAATTATTTCTAGTTCTTACACGTTAAATCCTAAATCAAATTTGTGTTACAACCTTAATTCCAATGCAATTCAATAACCCCAATTATCTTATAGCGTTGGTATATCCTTTGGTTTTTATTAACAATATCTTTTGCTATGGAGCCATCTTCTGACTTTGAAAGAATACCTTCTCCCTCTATTCAACCAAGATCTCATTCCATATCTCCTAGATTCTTCGTTATTCCCTCCGATAAATCTACTGAAAGTGATCTAGGGTCCTCAAATATTTGAAAAGAATATCATCCAATGCATATTTTAAAAGAAATGGAAGATTTGAAGCAATTTACAAGATTCGTTGGGAGTAATTGGGCTTCAACATACGTCAAAGACAAGCCAATTATAATTTTATTAATGACTTAAAGATTAAAAAAAAGATCTTTATTGAATACATCCTTGGTGGTGAAAATTGTTAAATATGTATATTCGTATTTTTATTATCAAGAGTTGCTAAAATCATTGATAAAGACTAAAGGGAAAGCAAGTACTAATCTACTAAGATGTTACAGTGTTACGATTCATTCCATCTAAGTAACATAAGAGATACCTTGATATCATGGGTGTTACAAAACAATATATAGCGCTTAACTATATATAATACCTATACGACCCACGATTATAAAATTAGTGAAACATTTTTGTTTCACGTCATCGCTCTTATCGGGAATATTCAGAATTATGCAAATGCCATCCACGCATTTCAACAAAAATATGACCAAAATCAAAGAGAAACGCACTTCTTACACACGTCACTGTGGATGCCCATTTAGAGCTTATCGTTCTCGAATAAAAAAAGTGATGACATATAGCGTTCTGCTTTGTCTCCGAGGGAAATAAGGATGCGAAGGAGAACTCCATCCTTGATATACACAACCATCATTTAAACATCAATTCTGCTTCGCGAGAGTCTTCTGCACGTAAACGTGAGCGGCAGGAGGTACATACATTGAAGATCACGCCAGGAATCAAAACCTGAGTTATAAAAAGATTGGAAAAAAGATTCGACTTATGCACAATGTATATATAACATCATATGATGTTAATCATGAGTGGAATAAAATAAATAAAATTAAGTAGGATGATTTCACAGCTACTCAGCTGTTTTTGTATGCACTTAGAAGCAGAGAGCCATCAGAATGATTGATCCTGCAAATACGACAGGAAGATGAAAATAATCCATTCAGCCCTATAAAATGTATCTTCTGGTCCTCTTCGTGGATGATAAATATGTTTATATGTCACCCCGAGGCTTTATCATTCGATACAACCTATAAAGTTAATCAATTCAACCTACCTCTTCTACAGTGTGTCGGTGTGACTCCTTACGACAACAACTTCTGTTCTTTCTATCTTCTCTCTGATGAAACAAAGGCCAATTTCCAATGGGCTTTGTCTCAATTCAATAAACTTCGACGCATTCATGCAATTAAAAATCTTTCAGCGATCTTGACGGACTTTGATAAAAGCCTTCAAAAGGCTTGAAAATACTACATATTTTCAATTATATCAACATTATGAATCTTTGACTTCTGAAAATAAGGTTCGAAATCTTTCGGATTCTGATAGTTGGAAGTGACGATGATGTTGCAATATAAGACGACGATACGAATCTAACTATTTAAAATAACAAAAAATGGTTAGGATTATGCTGAAAGTTGATGAACTTTCGATGTTACAGATTCATGGAGTGATGTAAAATTCTTATTGTGATCTTAGAATATAGTTATCATCATTGCCAATTTCTAGTAAATACAACATCGCCTAATACGTAAATAAACGAATCAGTAGCAAATCAAATTACTGTAATAGTGATTAGACCCAAAGGCTAAGCGAGTCTGGTGCCAGAATACCAAACTCGACTTGCAAGCAATTATCTCTCCTATGCACCATTAGATTAGGACACCTTACTCCCTGCTACCTAATTAGCTTTGATATTTTCTGGGTCTACACGAATACCATTCCGAATATCGATAATTATTCCGATAAATTCACAATTTTTGGAGACTAGACGAGGCTCCCCTTTTTAAAGCTGCGCTAACACTTGCTTAATTTTATTCCAGGGATCATCTAGGTCACCGTCTGAAAAGATTATGATATTGTCTAGGAAAGCGATACATACTGTATCTAAAAGTACTCTGGGTACTTGGATTATCCAAATTTTGAAAAGCAGCATATGCTCCTGCTAAACCTAATGGCTGCTAAGAGGGAATATCATTATATTTCCATTTAATTAAGTAAGTGAGGCCTGTCTTGTCTTTATTCTCATCGTGCACATCTGAGATTTTTTCAAATACCCATTTATTNGAATATCATTATATTTCCATTTAATTAAGTAAGTGAGGCCTGTCTTGTCTTTATTCTCATCGTGCACATCTAAGATTTTTTCAAATACCCATTTATCTGCAATATTGCCATGATCATCTCTTTCAGCAACACGTCCAGCAATACAGCGACGTTCTTGTTCATTAGTAGTTGATTGTTCAGGTATAATAGGGTCAACCCATGGTCGGACTAAGGAAGTATGGAAGCTATTGTTAACATGGATATGATCCGGAAGCTCAACGATAACTGCCCCGTCATATACTTTTAAGACTTTATAAGGGCCGTCCCACTTGTCATCCCATTTCTTCTTTGGTCGATTTGTTTTCAGATTTTTTAGACTAATCATCACCTTGTCGCCAATTTTATACACAGGAGCGTCTGATCTTCGTGAGTTAGCATATTTTTCTTGTGATTGGCGAGTGAGAGCTTGAATTTTTGCAAGTATACGACCAAAACGATCGGTGATTGAGACCGCTCTAAAGTATTCTTTTATCGTTGAATCAGATAAGGAAGGTGGTTTGGGATCTGGAGGTTCGATCCCAAGTCGAGGATTGAAGCCGTAATTTGCAAAGAAAGGGGATACTACTGTTGTATCACTTATTTGGTTGTTTGCAGAGAACTCAGCAAGTGGGAGCCAATCAACCCAATCATCCTGAGTAAAGCTTATAAAAGCTCGAAGGTATTTATGCAAAGAAGAATTCAAAATTTCTGTTTGACCATCAGTCTGCGGGTGAAAGGCTGAACTATGTTTCAGGGTGACTGATAGTCGGGTATTTAATTTACGCCAAAAATCCGAGACAAAGGTAGAGCCGCGATCTGAGATGATAGAGTCCGGAGCACCGTGAAGTTTGTAAACCTCTCTGATAAAACATTCTACAAGTTCTTCCGCACCTAGGGATGTGGTAGGATGTGGTAGGGATAAAGTGCCGCATTTTAGACAATCGGTCTACTATGACTAAAATATGATCGAAGGTCTTACCCTCACGTTTACATGGCGGTAAATCAACAATATGGTCTATTGAGATGTCAGCCCATGTGTGGAGAGGAATGTTAAGTGGCTTAAGGAAGCCAGGTGGCGAGGAACGAGGAGACTTAGTACGAACGCAAAGAGCGCATCCTTTGACAAAATTAGCTACAAATTGACTTACTTGAGGCCACCAATAAGTCCTCTGTAATAAGTCTAAAGTTTTTACCCGACCTGGATGACCTACAGGCCCAGAGAAGTGAGTACGGTGAACAATTTCAAATCGCAGATTTTCATGGTCTGGTATAAAAAGCCGATCCCTAAAGTATATGAGGCCATTATTCAGTTTAAACTCAATTTTATCTCTCCGAAGTAGAGATCTTAGGGATCTTGGCCACCGCCGCTGTGATGAGTTCAACAGAGAATTAATCATCGTGTTAGCGATTTCGCTGTCTCTGTATACATCCTTGATAATATCGATAAGAGCAGCTTCGTGGGATATAGCACGCAAGGATTCAAAGTATTTATCTTGCGATAGGTTTTGATGAAGATTTGGATGTATCTTATTTTCGGGAATTATTGAACGGAGTCGGTGTCTAAGACGCTCGTCAGAATCATCTGCTGGCTTGAGTCCTGGTATGCGAATTAAAGTATCAGGAATTAACGCTTTTGATCCTGGGCGGTAAGTTATCAGAAAGTTAAATTGGGATAAAAACTCCGACCATCGTACTTGACGCTGGCTGAGTTGTTTTGCTGTCAGGAAAGTTTGTAGGTTTTTATGATCAGTAATTATTTCGAAAGGTACTTGAACACCTGATAACTCTGGACGCCATTCTCTCAAGGCCTTTATAATGGTTAGAAGTTCCTTATCGTAAATTTCGTAGTTAGATTCGGCGGGACTATGTTTTGACGAGAAGAACACCACGGGATGGAGCACGCCATCGTTACCTTCCTGAAGTAGAGCACCTCCTGAAGCCCAATTTGAAGCATCTGTTTCAACTATGGTATGTTTTTGATAATCAAAATAAGCTAAGACTGGTGCCTGGGTGAAAGAATTCTTAATTTTGGCAAAAGCGTTCATCTGGTCTACAGACCACACCCAAGGGTTATTTTCCTGTAAAAGGCGTGTCAATGGCTCAATTATACCTGAATATCCTCGTATAAATCTTCTATAAAAGTTTGAAAAGCCAAGGAAATGCTGCAATTCTTTAATACTTGATGGTTCTTTCCAATCTAATACTGCTTTTACTTTATTTGGATCCATGCTTAATCCTTCAGTGGAGATAATCAGCCCGAGGTACTTGGTTTTTTTCGTATAGAACTCAGATTTGGAGATATCGATTTGTAAACCTGCTTCGCCAAGCCGGAGTAATATTTCATTTACATGCTTAGCATGTTCCTCTCGGGTCCTAGAGTAGATCAAAACATCATCCAAGTAGGCAGTACAGTATTGATGAAGCGCATCATGGAGAATATGATTGATGAAGTTTTGAAATGTTGCAGGAGCGTTACATAAGCCAAATGGTGTGACTAACATTTCAAACAATCCAAAACGAGTGGTAAACGCCGTCATCCACTTATGCCCCTCTGCAATTCGGATGCGATTAAACGCAGCAATGACATCTAGTTTGGTAAAGTATTTTGCGCTTGAGATTGAATCTAACGTCTCCCGGATTGGAGGCAAAGGATATCTATTTTTCACTGTAACATTATTATTAAGACCTCGATAATCCTGGCAGACCCGGACGCCCCCAGTAGGTTTAGCAGCGAGCAGAAGAGGGGCAGCGGCTGGTGATGAAGATACACGTATGAAACCTTTCCTCAACATTTCATCGATCCATTTTTTTACGCAAAGAAGCTCAGCTGGAGAAAATGGCCTGTTTTTGGAGTAAGGGGCTTGCTTTCCAGGAATAATTTCAATTTTGTGATCCCATGGACGATGTGGCGGTAAAGTATTAGCATTTTTAGGTAGGAAATGCTTTGCATGCTGGTGGAATTCTAACGGCAATTTTTGTTTTATAT
>QVIK01000818.1:0-21548 GCA_003957845.1 Oidium heveae | reverse complement strand
GGGTAACGGGTATCTATCCTTTTTAGTGATGGAATTGAGGCCACGGTAGTCTACACAAAAACGAAGGCCTCCTCCCGGCTTCTTTGCAAAAGGTACAGGTGCATTTGCAGGAGAATTACTGACACGAATCCATCCTTTTCGCAAGTAATCTGTGACGGTTTTTCGAAGAACAAGTAGTTCGTCCCGTGACATACCGTATAGTGGACCTGAAGGAGGTTCTTTGGGCTTACCCTCGTCATCTAGATCGAGATTTATAGAATGATCCCACCCCGGCCTGGACACTGGTAGTATGCCATCCTGATCAGCCAGGAAATTCCTTGTTAGGTGCCGAAGCTGATTAGGTAGTTGGTTCTTTATTTCATCAACAGATTGATTAGCTGATGATTTATCTAATTTTTCTAGGGCTTTATTGATATCCGCTATAGTAACTGAGAACAGGTATAAAGGTTGGTTTGCGTTTTTTATTCGACGTATTTCTGCAGCAAAAACCGAAGCTGTAACGTTTTTGGCTTGGATTAATTGTCGTATGTGCCCAGATATTTCTTGTTCCATCCACCCAGATTCCTTTACTGTAATTGAATTTGCACCGCTTCCTAGGGTAAGAAATTTCATACCTGCCTTATAGGTAACATTGTAACGTTCGGCCCAACCTTTTCCGAGGATTATATTATATTGCAAGTTTGCTACGATATAACCGAACACTCTTTCAGCTCTACCGTCAATGTCAAGTGTTACATATGTCATTGCGTTAGTTGTTGTTAGTAGCCCAATTTGAACTACGCTCTCCACATTTAAAGAATATTTTAGAATCCAAAGGGGGTGGTTATATAAATACAGCTGCTGAGCTACCCTAGTCACAGTCAAAGTTTTACCCAAATGAAAATCAACCCATGTAGCTTCACAATTTGAATTTCAAAATCTGAACTGATTCCTTTCCTGACCCCTCGTCGGTCCGAACTCTACACACTCAAGAACAATATCATATAATTAAACAATTCTAACATTAAATTGAAATCATCAAATACACACCACCCATCATAGAATCATAGAATCAACAAATCACATTTATCGAAATTACCAATAAATTACATTAGCTTATTTAATAGGGAGCTGGGCGACACGTGGAACGAGGCGACGGTGTGCGATCTGAATGCTTTCCATTTGGAAGGGCGAGAAATCATGATTCGCTAAGCGTAGAATGGAAGTGATTCAAATATGGAAAGACTGTAAAGGCGTTGGGAGTAGTAGTTTTTTAGGCTGGCGTATCCAAACAGTATTAGATCTCAAATTGTAGAAAAAAAATAAAAAATAAAAAAAAATAATAGGGAGCCGCTAACGGGCACTCACGACACCAAAGCTTTCCATCTTGTTTGCTACTGCAACGTAAGTGCACCGCTAAACACAACTGCTCGACACCTTCGAGCTCGACGGAGCCGTCGCACAGCTTCCCAATTTAGTGTGTCAATTTATCGGAAACAACTGGAAAACGCGTATGAATGTGCTCTTGAACTGAACAACGTAGAGCACAACCACGAACCATTTGTTGATCCTGCTGTACACCCTCAAGGTTGTGCTCTCACTACCGCGCATGAAGAGGAGTATTGTGCATGAAGCATGAAGTTTTTTTATAAGTTCAATCTAAATATATATGTATATATGATATCACGTGTGAAATCACGTGAGATATAGCGATCACCATTACAAGGAGCTTCTCGGCCTCTGCCGCTTTCGTTTGCCTCCTACGCGGATCATCCTAGCAATGCAACGAGAGCATAATATTAAAATGACTCCTCGCGACGTGTACAATATCCGCGATGGGTCGGATGGTAGTGTGGTATGCCATCCGGGCCCTTCTCCTAAGTAGAGTCTGGGTAGCCTGGGCACCTACCCCACTTGAGACGGAAGATGGTTGGTTCGAATCCAACAGACCTAACCACATTTCGCGTGGTGGATATTTACAGGATGGTGGAGGCATGTCTGGATAATCCAGGGTTTGTAGTTTCCTTGGATGGATGTTAACGGTTGAGGGTTGACCAATGGCGAAGAAAAAGTGATTGTACTTCATAGTGGCATCTACAAATGGAATCTGAGGCATGAGTGTATCTAATGAAAAAGTTGAATCATCTAAAATGTAAATAAACACTGTCACTGTGTCATAGCCTAGAGGCTGCATACACGTTATTTGAATTTAAAAAAAAAAAAAAAAAAAAAAAATATCCGCGATAAAGAATGCAAGAATTTTTTTGGCTGGTCGCTCTCCAGGATAGCCCCGGAGGTGCCTTATAAATTCGAGCTTAGTCAGCTCGTAAAGACATACCCCACGAACTACAGTAATATTGGCGGAACATTACTCAATAGAATAGGGGTAATCAAACACATAGAACGCAAAAGCAGTACCCGTGGGACTTCCCAACCTTCGCTGTCGCTCAGAGTGGGGGAAAGCAGGTGTAATGATACCCATCTCCATGTCGTACTAACCTGAATAGGTAAAGGTAAACCCACAATCCATGGAGACGCCAATCAGCCTGTCAAGTTATCGGTTTAAAGCGACAATAGAGGAGTGTTTTTGTAGGCTTTCGGTTAAGTATTATTCTTGGTTTCCCATCTACTAAAATCATTTCAAGACACCATAAATTATAAAAATTAAATTTAATAAGTTTACGATGTAGAAAAAATCTTTTGCACAAAATCCAATCGTGAGAGCAATAATGGGATTATAACCTAATTGATTTTAATTAAGTTCTCAATAAAAAACTAGTATTATCATGAAATAATCTATCCATCTATCTATATATATGTGTGTGTGTGTGTATATTGTAATCTTGTTTAGTGTTTGTAAAATGTCCTGCTTGAAATATTTTTGTGGGATGATCAGAAAATTTGAAAACGATAATTGTAAGACTATAATTCACTATCACTTCCAAGAATTCGTACAAAATTAGCAGTATGGTCTAATGGTGAGGTAGACCTACTTGAGCCCGCAAGTGACTCAACATCGGCTCTCAAGTGAGCTTGATCCAAATTATCTCCATCACATTCCGAATCAAAGGGTGAAGCTACAGGCTCAAGATATTGAGTGCCTAGTAATAATTCGGGATCACTACTATCGTTTTCTGGTGGCCAGCGAAGCTCTCTCTCTTCAATTAGAGAGTCAATAGTTTGCTGCAAGTCAAGAGGAGGACGCAAGCTAGATCTCTCTTCCATAGTTCTGCAGCTATAATCTTTATCTGGCTCCCTGAATGGAGCTAGAATTTTTTGACTAGGCGGTAAGGACCCATAGCTCTTCGAATATTCTTTTTTATTATTTCTTGCTCGTACTCCAGTTACCACAGGCAATCTTCGAGCTTTATTAGTAGCAATTTGAATCTGTCGTTGAACTTTGCTTATAGCCTTAGCACATTCAAGTCTCTCTCTTTCGCTTATTTTAGCCTTCCATTGACCAACATTAATTCCTCCACTTGTATGAGCAGTCTTCCGGGATTTAGAGCGGCGCAGGCGCTTTTCAGCTACGAAAGCCTCTAGATTTACGAGCTGAGACTCTTGATGATCAGGTTTCAAGAGTAGCTCATGCGCAGCTTCTAATCCTTCTTTGTAGGCTGCTGGAAAAGTGGGCCCAAGAGTCTGTTGAATATAAGTGCTGACCTCTTTGATTGGTATTGGAACTTCGTAGTTTGTCTCTGGCCTCCTATTGGTTTACTCAGGGATTGTCGATTGATCGGATTCAATCTCATCATGTCTCCTTTTCCGTCTAATTAAATTACCCTGTTGGCCAACATAACGAGATCGTGATAGAAGAGCATTCTTGCTACTAATCGGCCACATTCCCGACTTCTTGAAGGCGTTTTTGATAGTCTTATCTTAGAGAGCTTCTTTTCAAAAGCTCGAAACATTACAGAAAAAAGAGGATATTGAATAATCATAATCAAGTTCTCGAAGTGCTTTGAGAATTAATTTATTTTGAAAATGTTTCCATTGACGGAAAACGCCAACATCTAAAGGTTGGAGGGCATGACTTTCTTGAGAGGGAAGAACCTGCAAATGAATATTATTTTGCTCGGCTTTCAACAAGAATTCTTCACTTCTATGACACGTATGGCCATCTAGTAGGGGCATTGTCGATGGCTGGGTAGGACCCGAGTTGCTATACTGAATGAAGTGGTCTAGATACTCGTTCATCGCTTCATTTGCTATATACCCACTGGGGGTAGTAGTCATCCATGAATTATCATCTAAGTTCTTATGGGCCAAGCTACTCATGAGGTTTTCTCCAGGAACCATGAAAATCGGTGGAATAAAGCCCCCTGCGGCATTAATGGTTTCTATCACAGTTATAGAGGTTCAGTCCTCCGGGGAACGAGAATATATCTCCCCAACAGAATTTGGTACAATAACCTTTTTTGCGAGGGGGCATCCAATCCTGGCACCCGTTTCATCCATATTCCGAACTCTCTTAGCCTTTCTAGTTTTGCGAATACGGATCCAATTACGGTAGTCAATAAACCATTCTTTAATGTCTATGGAGGAGTGACATTCAAGACGTGTCTGAGCCATAAGCTTTGTTTTAATCCCATGAATCCCTAAAGCAGATTTGTGTGACTTAAGCCACATGGAAAACCACCTCTTAGACGGTGGTTCTCTTGGGGGTGATTCTTTGGCTAAAAGAAAGTCAATCGCACTTTTTATAAGAGCTTTAGTTGCCCCAAGTTCTCCGGATTTCGACAATCTTGTAATATATTCAAGGACAATTTTCTCTTGAACATTACTAAAAATTCGATTATTGGCTCCATGGCAATTTAACTCTATACGTTTGTTTATAGTACGATTTTTATGACGAAAAATTCTTGTAGAAATCATATTTGAAAATCTTTTCGCATCTAATTGATATTTATATCAAGCCTGGGTTGGTCCAGGTGCTTTCATAGTAGAAGGGCCAATAGACTCTGGATCTAAAATCCATGCAACGGCTTGATCTAGCTGAGTTTTAATTTCTGGAGGAATGCTGTTCATAAATGTAGTTTGAGGGGAAGTTAAAGTACTATTAAGAGACATAATTTTGATTTTGCAATTAATTGTCGTTCCAAGATATTTAATTCAGTGTAGCCTTTGATTCTCAAACGTGTATATTTGTGGTTTATAGATTAGATTTACTGATGTATTTGTGTAAGCAGTGATATTGAAAATATTACCTGCTCGTGATTCTTTTTGTACCTTTTTTCAGCCACCTCATAAGGGAAAGCAAGAGTAATGCTTTAAGCGAAAGCCTGCAGACACACTCTTCTATTGTCGCTTTAAACCGATAACTTGACAGGCTGATTGGCGTCTACATGGATTGTGGGTTTACCTTTACCTATTCAGGTTAGTACGATATGGAGATGGGTATCATTACACCTGCTTTCCCCCACCCTGAGCGACAGCGAAGGTTGGGAAGTTCTACGGGTAGATCGTAAATTTCGCAACTTGTAATTTAACAGAATTCTCTTATGCCTCTTAACGACACCTGTAATATTGACTGCGCCAACTCTGAATCCAAATTGAGAATCTCATCTTAATATTTAAGCTGACTGTATTTCATCGGAGCTAAATAACATTGATCTAACACAGACTCCATCCTTCAAAGTGTTTTCGAGCCAGTATATCTACAATATTATGGTTGCTATTTACGGAAGTACATTATTTCTGATTAGAAGATGATATAAATTTAATGAAAAAAATACAATAGA
This sequence comes from Oidium heveae, assembly GCA_003957845.1. Classification (NCBI taxonomy): domain Eukaryota; kingdom Fungi; phylum Ascomycota; class Leotiomycetes; order Helotiales; family Erysiphaceae; genus Oidium; species Oidium heveae. The sequence continues at coordinate 15,828 of QVIK01000818.1, read as the reverse complement.
TGAACGTTATATTGGCCAAAGAGGTAATTGTCAGGCTTTTTCCATGTCTCTGAAGTTAACAGAGGTGGCAAAAATCATGGACGTAATTTTTTTCCACCAAGTAAACATTTTGCTCTGAAATCAAACGTCGAAGATGTTGGACGTCATCTTGCATTGGATACGTCTTTTAGCCCTGTCTGGATCCAAAAAGTCTGCGTCAGTTGTTGGATTTTTGAAAGTTGAAAATGTTTCTTGCGTCAAAATAGTGTTTTAACTTGTTGATCCTATGTACAATCCATGTCTGGCAAGACTTCCGGATGTGAAAAAAGAAAGTTATGAAATAATCGTACATAATCAGGGTAGTTTTAGCGCAGAATTACCCCAGTAAAGGTCTGTTTTACCCCAGCTAGCGCATGTTTTGATCCTTGTTTTCAGTCCAAACTGCATGCATATGTATATGCGAGTTACATTTATTTAGGGTCAGGATAGTAGTTGTATTAGAGAATGTGTATTTGGCCCTTAGTCTATCCCTGCCTAGCCAATGAACATTCAAGCTTATCGATTAAATCCATGTCGTCACCCCAGATCCTATTCAGCTTCGGTGTAAATCCTTGTCAGCGCTTATCTAATCCCAGTTAACCGTTTCTCAACCCGACCGTGTCGCAGAGAAGCAAAACTAACTGACTGCAGGATAAGTAGAGCTAGATTGAATTATTTTTTGTATATATGAGTAAATAAAACTAGAGTTTTGCTTGCTCGTTGGCGTCCAAGAGATTTTTCCATGGCGACAGAAGAAAAGATACAGGTGGAATCTAGATCGGGTTTATAATTTCTATCACAAATGAAATTGAATCGCTTGATTTCGAAACATGACCAAAATGCCTCACATGTCGAGTAAAAGCGACCCCTAACGAAGCCAAATTGTTGAAAGGTAGGAGAAAACCCTTTCTGGAGCCAATCCATGTAGTTGCTCAAGCCGCTCATTATATTCCCCAACCTTAAGTGAATTTATAAGGGCTTACCAGTGACTTATGAATTCTTTCCAACTATCTTTTGACCCAAATGACGAGCGGTTTTTTACGTGTACATTTTAGTGGATATGCCAAAGAATTAACAAAGAATTTGAGCGAGGGAAACGGCATTAAAGGAAAATGTTTTAATTATTGTGAATGTGTGGTTAAATTGACACTGGTGCCCTGCATATATATGAAGTAGCTTTATCTGTAAATAACTCGTTTCCTGAGTAACACTCGTCTAACAAGCTAAGAAAATATATTGTGAGTGTGGGCCAGCCGCAGATGGGTTGGGATGAAGATTGACTGGGATTAAAGAGGCGCTGACAAGAATTTATACCAAAGCTGACTAGGATTTAGGGTGACGACAGGGATTTAATTGATAAACTTGAAAGCTTATTGGCTAGGCAGGGGTAGACTGAGGGTCATATAAACTTTCCCTTTTTAGTATGGATGAAAAATGATGTTCTATGAATACAATCCCGTAAATATTATTTTAAAAGATTGTAAATTAAAATGCGATCATTTAAGATAAATTTTTATCAAAGGCTACACTTTTTCGATGCTACCTAAGTTACTTTTCCTGAAGGAAATATCAAGGATTAAGCTCGTAAAAATCAGAGCCATTTTTCACAAATCATCATTCACAAACCAGCTCCATCGTAGAATATTCTATAAATGATCGTGGCCAGATATGCTCTACGATAAAATTTAGCGCCTATTTCCACCAGTAACATCCCATATTTTCAAAATCTTTCCCAATCACCGTACCCAAATCCGCCCCATATTATGTGTAATAGTTTAGTAGAGAAAAAATAGAAACTGTATATTAGGTAATAGAATTGCAAAACCCTTAAGAAAGAAAATGTACTACTCAACGCTAAGGCAGAATAACTCAATTTCCCCTAGAGAACCTTGTTGATATTGCTGCTTCTGAGATTCTCGCCACTCTTGAAATGCAATTTGAATATCGTCATCTGATTCGATAGTAACAAAATCTTCGTCCTCGTCTCGATAACGCAAACGCATTGTACCCTGTGATATGGCATTATTTGAAAACCTCCCTATCTTAGCATCAATGCGATCTATAAGGGACTGATATGTGATGTTAAATGCAACAACGAGGGTGACATAATTTCCATCACAATTAACTTTCACTTTAAGTTGAGTCGGTAAGCCCATATCACTTTCTATAGAACTTGGCCTAGTATGTGCAGAGGAGAGCATACGTCCTTCGTTTGATATTGTAGATACCTGGACGGTGTTACTCCTGTTATATTGTAAATTCGCATACTGCTGATTTGCACGTTCTCTGATGATACCAGGAGATTGTGTATTAGATCTTATAGGTAAAGCATTCTGTATTGCTATTTGTGATCGAGGTATTACTGGGTCATATGCGTGGTGAAGATGCGCTGGAATTCCAGGAACCGCTGGAACCTGACTTATAGTACCGTTCGGAAGTCGTCGGGCTCCGTTCTGAATATTATTAATATCGGGGGTGCTGTAGGACCTATTTCGCTGCATTGCAGCATTAGTTTGTGATTTTGACATGGCTGGTAGTGAAGGCCGTTGGGGTGATCGACCAGCCATTTGGTACGACTCTCCTGTATTCTGACTTCCTCTAGAAGGTGCACGGGGTACGGCCGGGGCTGTATATCTACTGTTCTCTTCCCAGCCATTTTGAGTAATTATTTGACGCGGAAAAGGAAACATAGAAGATGTTCCACTAGTACGGGATGAATTAGGTGATTCTGAAATTGGCTCTGTAACTGGAGAAAAATATGAGTCACCTCCGCGTGGAGACGGTGAAATTTGTGTCTGGAGGCTAAGAGAGGATATGGGCCCAATCGGAAAACGTGGACCAGGATTTCTAGTAAATCCAACAACAGGCTGTATATTATCCCCAGGTCCAATCCTTCCTCGAAGACTCAAGGGGGGGCCTGGATATGTTGAATTGGGTGCCGTTGAAACAGGAATTTGTTCATTAAGAGTTTCTTCATAGTCGTCATCATCCTGTTGCACGTAAGGGTTTTCAGGCTGTCCTGTTTGAGAATTCCATGTGAATACAGGAGGCTGAGAATCTGTACTAGAATTTGATGAAGAATTGTTTGCATTTTGTTTCCTTTGATTATCAACTCCTTCGTACCATTTCCTCATAATTTCCTCATTTGTAAATCTAATGATAAAGTTCTCAACTCCTGGATCTGCTTTCCAGAATATCTGAACTGTATAAGATCCTAGATTTGTTAATAGCAGTTACATGAAAAATTGATAAACTCACCTAATTTTGCTAAAGATAAAACTTCAGTAACATTGGTCATGAATATTCGGCCCTTCAACTGAAGTTTGCTGTTCTTAAGTGGTTCTTTTTTATTTTTATCTTTTTTGTCTTTCTTATCTTTTTGGCCTGGAATTAACTTTTCTTTGCTCTTATTTGGGTTCATGTCTTTACAGCAAAGTAATATGCGTTCGAATAAGTATATTGTGTACTATTCAGGTTGTTAGCTAGAAAACTACCTTAGAAACTAAAGCTAGAGCAAAAAATCCGGTCAACAGTAGAATTTAATTTCCCTACTATGAAGGCCAGAAGTTTGAGTATTCTGTAAGAATCTGAATGATGAGATAATTGAATATAACTGTCTTTTTTTCCTCCGAATAGAGGAATTACCTGAAAGAAAAGGTAAACATACTTCTTTTTGTACGTCACTTTTACCAGTAACAACTGGAAAATTACCATGAAGGAGGAGTTCACCGAAGTGATCAACACGATGGCTTTTCCAGTCATCGACACGAGCACAGAGATCATTAAGTGCTTCTTGTCTGAGTTCTCGATCAACTGCTTCGTTGGCTAGCTTCAGCACTCTATTAGCGGCTTCAATTCCGAGAGTTAAATCATTTTTGGTAATCTCGTCAGCGTTTGTTTTATCTCGTAAATCCTACTTTCATTAGTACAACAGATCTGGAGAACTTTCATTCAAATGACTCTTCTCATACCTTGAGAAGAAGGGGGTATTTAACAAGGCGTTGCATTGGTTTCAGTAGAAATCCATCTAATGTATTAAAATCAACAACAACAGGATGATCCGCCAAGGAGATCTTATCGAATTCCCGCTTTGCAATCGAGGCCGATCTTCGTTGATTGGCAATAAATGGTTGATAAATACCAAATGCCTCCTCGAAGTTGGTAAACGGAAGTCCCCATTTTTGATCTTTTTCAGGCTGAGAGTTTGTGGTTTCAATTTTGATAAGGAATCTGCGCTGAAAATCAAGGATAGCGTTGATATTCAAAAATATGGCATGTATTAAGTCACCAGGAATAACTCCTTTCTGTTCAATTGTCTTCTTAAGTTCATGTAGGTTCTCGAGATCTTGCACGTACTTGCGTTCGGTATCTACTAGTTCTCGTACTACATGATCTCTGTAACTCATTTGTGTTCCTGGCATATCAGCAGGCGTGAAGTCATCTTTCTCCGATGTTAGAAGCAGGCCACGTTGTTCAGCAACATCGAGAACTATATTTATGACTTGCGTTACCTAACGTTAACTTGTGAGCATGATTTCGGATCGAAGAATCCATATCAAAGCACAATTTTGAAAAACTGCATCATTTGTGGGTATCACCAACCTTGACAAAGCCAGTCGTATCATCGCCGAGTAAATCTTGTAATGAGAAACAATCTCCTGGAGGTATATGTAAGTCTCCTTTTAAACATGCCTCGATAAACTTGAAAGCTGCTATCTTCGGTCTCTTGATAACCGGTATATTTTCATCGAGCCTTAATGACTCTGGTGGCTGTAAACAATTATAGATTGTTAATAATGGAATTCCTTTCCGTAAAAATCTCCATAAAGAAGATACTGGATCTGTCTCCTCTCCTTGATCTTCATCATCCGAATCGTTTAAATGTTCATTCAATCCAGGGACTTTTGATAATCTAAATCGCAAATTTACACATATTTGGTATAGCGATCTTGAAGCATCAGCTCTTTGATTTATTATGTTGTTTGTTGCGACAACCGGCCCACCATTCTGGGACATTGAATTGGACGCTACCAGAGTGGCAGAACTTGTCATAGAAGAAAGCGAGGTTGTGGATGAAGAAGCATGAGCTGTTGAGCCTGTCACTTGTGAGAGACGCGAGCTATTGCTAAGAGTCTGAGTCATGGTTTGGCTTAAGCCAGGTATTCCGTTGATGATGCTTCTTTTGGTATTATAATCTGGTGCGGTTTGTGTTCCCATTAACGGTCCATGAGTATGAGCCATGCATATAGCCACGCCGGGCGATAACATGAAAAAAGTCTAGAAATTTGCTAAATAGTGACCAATGCCACGTTTGCGAACGTAAAGAAATAGAGGGATTCATACGAGACTCAATATGTTAATGCTTGTCTCAAATTCCCTTAGACGCTAGTCAAGAGCCGAATTGACCCAAAGTCGCCCCGTAACAAGCATATAAACTAGATGCCAATTTTACAAAGATAAGGAAATGTAATATTCCTAAAATCACAACTTAAATTGAAAAGGCTCTTCCATTCTCTAGTTTTAGAGCATTGACACAATTGCTATCGAAGTTTTTGGGTATCTACTTATTGACAAGGGTTCGAAACGTATGTTTGTAATGAGGGCTTGACTACTTATGGCAGCTGACAAAAGCAAGACGATGCATATTTGTGATAAGTCTACACAGCATCTTGCAGAATCAGACATTTGTTTTCTTCACCTACAGCTCAGTTCTTAGGTGGTAATTTATTCTCTTCAATTTCCGCAAATTAATCCTTTTTTCATATTTCATTTACTCACATTCTTAGATCCTCATTGATCTTCTGCCACCTCAACTTTGTCTTCAAGACCCGAAACAACATTCTTTAGGGGATAAATCTGTAAAGAAAGATGAGGAAAGGCGGAAATTCTCTTTACAATCAAGCTCATTTAGACGAGGGGTACTGTGAAGATCCGTTTAATGTACGGTCTCTTTTGTCAGCTCCTTTGCCAGAATGGCTCCTTCAACTATCAGTGACAGAACGTACCGGTACGATAAAGTTACCCTAGCTGCATCTTTTACATCAAAAGCTAACGATAAAACTTAGGATATGTAATGAACATAATTTCCCACCTTCCCACCTCCCAAGTTGCCGAGATTGTAAATCATCTTCGTCCACGGCTATACATCAACTTTTTTGAACATCTGCCAAATGAGGTTTTATTGCTTATTCTCAGTTTTCTTGATCCGGTCTCGCTTTTAAATACTGCATGTGTGTCACGACAATGGATGTGTCTAGCTCTAGATTCCAAATTATGGAAACAGCTCTATCTCCGAGAAGGCTTTCGAGTAATTGATTCAGAAGTTGATCAATTTGAAAAGGGATTAAATCGGATTTTAGATGAAACTAGGGATTTGGATATAGATATGATTGGAGATTACATTGAACCTTTTACTATTCATAAAGATCATAACTCCCATACAATTGCTAATGGTCAGGTAAAATCAGAGAAGTCTATGTCTGAGTATAGACAAGGAAATTTAATTAAAAGAACAGGACGTGATTTAAGCAATTTAACAACAGCATCCTGTGAAACGAATAATAATATGACTGAGCAAATTAACCATAGTTGTCAAAGATCAGCCCGATCTTCAGGCTTCACATTGAATCCGAGTACATCTTCTTTATTTGCAATGGATCATCATAGTAACCAAACTAAGTATAAACTCAATTGGCAATATCTCTACTCTCAGAGGCGAAGACTGGAAGCCAACTGGCAATCAGAAAAATATGTTAATTTCCAACTTCCCGATCCTAATTACCCTGAAGAAGCACATAATGAATGTATCTATACGATTCAGTACGCGGGCAAATATCTGGTCAGTGGGAGCAGAGATAAGACCATAAGAATATGGAATCTGGAAACCAGAAGACTTATACGATCACCGCTCCGTGCTCATTCTGGCTCGGTCTTGTGTCTACAGTTTGATGCTGATCCAAATGAGGACTTGATTGTCTCGGGTAGTAGTGATGCTACTATAGTCCTTTGGAAATTTTCCACTGGCAAAATTATCCAACGACTTCGTACAGCGCACAAAGAATCAGTACTGAATGTTCAGTTTGACAAACGTATTCTAGTCACATGTTCAAAAGATAGAACGATAAAGATTTTTAATCGGAGCCCTTTGTACATTGGAAACTCTGAAAACTATACCGATATCCAGGCAGTAAATCCTGTCCCTATAGTCCTTAATAATTACAGACACAATTCATCACCAACAACCAGGGTTCTTCTAAGACCAGCTTATTCTTTAATAGCAACTCTTGAAGGGCATGTCGCTGCGGTTAATGCTGTTCAAATTCATGGCAACGAAATCGTGTCGGCATCTGGTGATCGCCTTGTAAAAGTCTGGAATTGGCCAGAACAGATATGCGTACGTACATTAGTTGGTCATAGTAAGGGAATTGCTTGTGTACAGTATGACGGCCGCCGAATCGTTAGTGGAAGTAGTGACAATGAGGTAAAGATATTTGACAAGGAAACAGGCCTAGAAGTCGCTAGTCTACGAGGGCACTCAAATCTTGTTCGAACAGTCCAAGCAGGCTTCGGAGATTTACCGTTCAGTACCAAAGTAAAAAATGGAGAATTAAAAGTACTCGATAACGGATATTTCAAAATCAATGACTCCTCCACTTTATCGAATACTAATGTGTCGGAAGAAAGACAAACTCAAAATATACGATCTAGACGACTAGAAAATATAGATTCTTACGGAGCCAAACTTCCACCTGGTGGAGGTGGTGGAAGGTTCGGACGTATAGTATCTGGATCTTACGACGAGACTATAATAATATGGCGTCGAGATAAAGAAGGCATTTGGAAATCACAGCATATACTAAGACAAGAGGATGCTGCGCAATCAGCATTGCGTTGCTCGCAAATCCATTCAGAATCACCCGAGATGTTTGTGAAAAGAATATATTATAATCAACTAATTAAAGACGCAGTGCTTAAAGGTCCAATTGCACTTCGTTATGCCCTTGAAACCTATCCACAGGCCCTAAATTATCAAGAATTTCTGAAGGATCAAATCAAAAATATTCCTCAGGACAAACAGCAGTCAATGCAGATGATCGTGGCAGAGGCCGTTTTATCAAGCCAAAATATAGCACAATCAAACCTGTTAACTAATCACAATGTCAATGTTCAAACAGCTTCATCCGATAGTATGGACTCGCTACAGTGGACTGACTTTGCTATCAGTGAAACAGGAACTAACTTGCATATGGCTACTAGAATAACATCCACACCCTCCACAAATCATAATTCATCAATTAGCTCAATTACGAACCATACACCAATCAATCTGGCTAACACCCCGAACATCCACAATTTGCCAAATCAATCCATTAATAATGAAATCACTCGAGTTTTTAAACTTCAATTTGATGCGCGCAGAATAATCTGCTGCAGTCAAACCAATTTAATTGTTGGGTGGGACTTTGCAAATAATGATCAAAATATTATAGAAGCAAGTCGATTTTTTGCACCTATTGAGTGAGAGAATTTTGATATCGAATGGTTCAGATTACCAGTTTGAATGGAATTTTGAGTTCTACCATCTGATTCTCTAGGGAAATTTTTTTTTTTTCGGTATATATCTGAAGATTCAAACAGCCAACTCATATTATAAAAAGAGTTTTGAGCTTCCGTACTTGACAAAACTAATTAGGAGATATATCTGGTACTTCAGAATAATGGCAGTGGTAACTAAGGTATTCCTATTCCTCGCCGTCACTGACCTCAACTCTCCGTTCTAAAAAAAAAAAGTGAGTTTTATTGAGAACCAAAATATGTGGTAACTTCAGAATGTTACAAGATTTGCTCAAAAGTTCTCGTAATTTTGAACATCCTTTGAACGGAACACTCTGACGAATATTTTCGACGAATCAAGTTAGTACTTGAAGCCATCTAAACCTCAGGCTAAATTGTATACTCATCCGGAGCTAATGCTTAAGATCAGTAATGCGATACCTATTATATATCTAACTTATTAACCAATCAATGGGTTGATATTATTTTCATGCCAAAAATAGATACTATGGTTTCGTATTCAAAACAAGAAATAATATATTCGCTAAATCTTTAATTAGTCTTAGGTAACTCCTGAAACTATAAAATTTCGGAATCCGAATCATTACATCATAGTAGATATCATAATCTAGTTGTAACTTAGATATCTATCTTAAAAGTTCGACTAATACCGAATTGATTCATAAAATATGATTGAATCGCCATGTATACTATAAACTTCATGGTATCATGTTTAAAGTATGATGGAATTATCATGAACAGTTCTGTTGTTTTTTTGGGCCATAAAATATTACAAGCATTCATAATAAGTCCGCGACGTTCAATGAATGAAGATTCGTTAGACCAAAATCCTCTTTTCATTCAAATCCTTGTAAACTTGTTCTCAAGAATACTGAAATTGTAATTAGGGATCTATTGGATCTCTTTAACGCTTTGGTTCATATTAAATACGTGGAGTTCATCTCAGTTAAATCAAGTTTTTCTACGTGGAATACTATTCTAGAACAGCTATGATCCTTCTTTGTTTCATGTGTGACAACTTAGTTTTTTTTAAGAAAAATACCTCTCATCACTGTCACCAATGACTGTTTTTATTATGTCGAGCGGTTATCTCTTGCCATATTTTTGGTCTTATGTGATAGTGAAAACTTAAGCCCCTAACGCCGCCCGTCCACAGTGGCCGGTGTCTTTGTCCAATTGAAAAATGGAGTGCCAAAACTCTAGTACTTAGCAAGCTGACGGCTAACAAACACCTAAAAACCTAAGTTTGGAAAGCTCTCTCTTTAAAATCAAATGTCTAATGATGATTTCATCACGTGATTTTGCGGCAGAGTTGTAACCTGCTGCAGTGCTGAACAGCAAATCAATTTTTCTTTCCATTAGGAATAAAACATTTCTAAGAATTTGAGATCTCAAGGAAGAAAGCGGCAATTTTGTATCTTCTAATAGCAGCAAACTTCAAGTCAGAATTTTCAGATTGTTTATGCGTTTCATTTTTAGAGTCACTGGCGCCATTTCGTAAGGTTAATTACTACCCTTGTTTGAGTTATCAGTTACGCTACATTTTTGTAAGATCAGATCCCAAGTAGTCACTTCTGACTTTAGAGTTGCGATCTCCCGTTTGTCTCATCCCTTTTTAGGATGTTTTATAGTTTGAATTTTACTTCTGTTTCCCACATATACGGTCTCGTTTCTCTCGACATAAATCTGTTTTCTATTTGCGATGTGTTAACAGAGTTAATTGTTGTTTTTAAACCCATGTAGCTAGAAATCGGAAATTGTGAATTTTTTCAGTTTCTGTAGGCTACAACTTAGCGTTCTGTCTGTGGCACACTAGCTTCCCTTATCTTGGAATTCTTTGGTCAAGTTCTACTTTTGGTTCAACGAAATTTTTTTCCATAAGGAGTTGGGTCCGAATCTTTAATGACGAGACCTGATCTGAGTTTCGCTGTGTGTGAAAATGCAGGAATTTGAATTTTGGTTGATACTTCTCCTTCCGTAACATCGCTACTTTCCATGTAACTCTTAAGCATGAAAATCTTTACATCAATGTTGTTGTCGGAATACAGGCTGGCACGGTAATCTTTAGGACCCGCACTCCTTCGACTACGAACCAGCACTGGCCAGTGCGTTGAAACTTTGTACAGGGCTTATCCAAGTCGAAACGGCCACATGAATGCAAACCCTACTATCCTGACCCTAAATAAATGTAACTCGCATATACATATGCATGCAGGCAGGGGTAAGATGTCGATCAAATGTAACACTAGAAAGTTGGTGAGAAATGCAAGAAACCAAAATGGGTATCTTCAAATTCTCGAAGTCACAAGATACCTCCACCATCACACAACCATATCTTCTCCAGCTTCCATTTTCAGTCCAACCTCATCGCACAAATACACCACATCAAAATTTATCATGAAAAACATTGGCATCACCAACTCTCTGTCTCGAACAGACGAATCTTACCCTCTGATGGAATCTGCCACTTCTCAATCTCTCTTGTAGGTTGCTGTATCACCCTATTTGACTAATTGCTAAGAAAAACCAGTCCTATTCCATTTCCAATGGTTTCTGATTTTGGGCCGAGTCTTCCTGCTGAACCACAACACATAGGTTGTTATTCCAATTCGTATGTCGAGTTTAATATCACATTCCTAAGTCAATAACTAATGAAATTCTAGTATGTACCAGCCTCATATGGCATATAATCCGAGTCCCATATGGTACAATTTTCCCCCTGTTGAGAGCCAAGATTCGAATAATTCTACCAAATTGTAAATAGATGCTTTAACTTAATCCACTGCAACTACTGAACTAAAATTAGAGAAATAAATAGCTCTAACCTAGGAGGGTTTGAGCCTTCTTCAGTCAATGATCGAAATCGTAGTCTTGGAACTACGAAAGAGGATCGAATCAAAATCAAAACTGCTTTGGATCTAGGAGTGCCGGTGACCAAAATTGCGGAGCAGTTTGGTTTCATTAAGCGGCAAGTAAATTATGTCCGTAGTCATAGTTTGGAGACTGGGAAAAAGAGGTGCGGGAGGAAATCAGCTGTGTCGGAGGAAAAGGCCCAGGAAATGGTGAGCTGGCTTCACAGTAACCCACAGTATCGCCACGCTCCCTTCCGCATGATTTCTAATCTCGCCCCAGAATTGGATCTCAACCAATTCGGGAAGAAAGCGATTCGAACTGCGTTCAAATCGCAAGGGTACGAACGAAGAGTATCGAAGAAAAAGGGATTCTCAGATAGGCCGGAACATAAGCAAAGGCGTTTGGAGTTTGCAATGCGTGCTTTTTATTGGTCGCCTCAGAGACTTTCTGAGTAAATGTTTTCCGATGAAGTTTGGGTTCATGGAGGAGCAATCAGCCGAAGGTATGCTACGGTTCTTGAAGAGGGCGACAGGCAGGAAATTCTTTTTGACCGATTTCGTCCCGAGTGCCTAACTCCCCAGTATGGGAAACTTCCAGCTTGGATGTTTCATGGAATCATACACAACGGAAGGAAAGAATTAGGGACGTTTTGGGAAAAGGAGTATGTGACAATGAATTCAGCCGAGTACAATGCGTGCATTTTGTCACAGGTATAGAGGCTGGCTCAGTACGAGCGATCATAAGGAAGGGACACCTGGTTTCAACACGACAACGCATCGTGCCATCGATCTTGGCTTACTCGGGACAACTTACGTCGTCGTGAGATTAAGACAATCGATTGGCTTCCTTACTCTCCAGACTTGAACTTGATTGAACATGCCTGGGCCAAGATGAAGAGATACATTCAAGACTATTACTCTCTCACGGGTTACGATCCAAGGAGGGTAGGAAATGATGAACTTCGTCGGACTATACAGGAGGCCTTGGATGTAGTACCTGATGAATTTATTTCAGATAAGCCCCGATTCGCCCTATTGAAGAGGATCTTTATGAGGAGCATGAGTTAGAATGGGAGAAAATGCCTGAACTGAATTGGGAAGAACCAAACCCAAGCAGATCAAATTTGGCACCTAGAACTATGCTCGAATGGGCTTCTTTTGACTGGAAACCAGACCCCAAAAGTTTCTCAAGGGGTATTAGCAACTATACTGTATATAGAGAGACAATTCTTCTTCAGTTTAAGTGTATAAGTTACTACTCGGATGTTAAGCTAACACCGCTTGACGAGTTGAAACTTGCAGCAGTTATCCAAAGAATTGTTACAGAAGAAGTTGCCGAAATGATGGTGGGTATGAAGAGTGGCTCAGCTATTATAAAATTATTCGAAAGCACATATCGTCGAACGGGAATTATACAAGTGGAAGCCCTTTGGGAAAGATTGTCTGGCCTGAGAAATACTGGAGGCTGTCCCGTTAATTTTGTAACCAGATTCAAAACCGAGGCACGGATTTATCAATCCGCGGGTGGTCAGTCATCTAATACATACCTGATGATACTTTTCAAGCAAGCAGTAAAGGACAAGGCAAGAAAGTGGCACAACATAGTGTCGAGTCTATCCCGATTCCATGAATGGAAGCTTGAGTAACTGCTACAAGACTTTATCTCCTCACATTTTGAAAGAATAAGTAGAGATAATGGATAAACAAGAAATAGCAGCGCTGACGTCAAAGGAGTCTTAAGTAATACGCAAATCGAAAAGGGCAAGTTCCCTAAGAAGCAGCAGCATGGGAAGGGCGATATTAATAAAAATCGAGGAAAAATAGTCCGTTGTTGGAAATGCAAGGGTGAAGGTCATTTCGACAAAAAGTGTCCAGAAAAGAAGAAAAAATCTTCCATAAATAACACTCATTCAAGCCATGTCCTGCCTGTCCTACATAGACACTGACTAAAAAGGACATAAATGGATTATTATTATTATTTAAGCCATGTTGTTCCTCCTGCTAGTCTGACTAACGAGTATTATGTAGTAAGTGAGGATGAGGCATCAAGTATTAACTACTCAGCCAAATTGCTACCCCGGTATTTTGAAAATTTAATAAAATTTTACGACAAGGAAATAGCTTGTCGCTCTGCTAATTCCGCTAATCAAGAAACTTCAGAAATTATGTCGCTTGCTGGGAGCATCAATATAGCCCAGCAGATCTTAAGCGCCAGCAACATGTCTAGTACAACTGATAGATGGCCTTTTCATACTTGAGCCGATATAGATGCTACAAATAAAAGGACAAATTAAGCACCTGATACAATCGTAGACCTTGGATCAAAGCAGTTTCCTGTTCAAATGGTAAGTGGAGTTGTTTATGCTGAATGTGTAGGTGAGGTTTTATTGCCTTTGAAGGGAGTAATAAAGTGAACGGATGGTTATTTGGCTGAAATATGTCGTTTCCCTAAAATCGTTGCCCCTAAATATTATGAGCGGCGAAAGATTCTATAGAAGAGGTGGATATCCTGATCGAAATCAGATTATAAATCCTGAAGGCCGCATACTAACTCATATTGACACTGAAAGACGGTGGTTCTTCTTATGGTAACATGGACGACCAGAACCACTTAAATCAATTAGTTCAAAAACGCTAGTAACCCATACATCGTCGACATTAGAAATCGTTAAAGAAAGTAAATCGACTGCAAATAAGGTCGGGGATCAAGAGTTTAAAGTAGCCTCAGAGCAGCAAGGATAAACGAAGAGATAATTTCTAAGGAAATTGAAGATACCTGTGTAGTTTACTATTTACCAGAGTTGATCAAAAAAAATCTTTAGAGCATTGTACCTTATCAGATATTTGAGTTATACCGCCTTCATAAACCGACCAGAGCTAGTATAGCCTTCTGTTTGGACGTATAACCAAATCCATATAATTAGAATCTGCAAATTTAATAAATCGGAATGACAGAATCAAATATTGGTTGAATTGAGGATCCCTCAAATGTAGAAATATTATACAGTTCTCGAAGGATTGATGAAGATACCCCAGATATACCTTCAACAGACCAGATTTCAAATTGGATCGATGAACAAATAAAACATTATAAAAGGATGGGTAATCGTGATGAATTACTTTGGGAAGAATTTCGAGCAGACTTTGCCAGATGGAAAATAGAGGACTTTAAGAAAATGTCACAACATAAAAGAGGTGAACTAAGGAGCTTTTTGCGAAGCAATAGAGTATATGTTACCCTGGGAGAGGTAATTTCTATTGGATTAACAAAAGTATTGGATGAAGAACTACCAATAGAATGGCCAAAAGCAGAACTATTAAGAATGGTCAATTTTGCAAAAGATTTTAATTCTTGTAGAATTTCTCAGAGAATTTCACAATTCAGCAGACAAGAAATTATTGATCCACGGGAACAATCACCACTAGTACAAACACAGAAAACACAAAAGTCGATACCCACATTAGGGATAAGTTCTTCAACTTCTCCAGACTCACCTATCTATCAAAAATCTAGACCAGACCTCCCTACAGTCAAAAGTGAACGACAATCCCCTTTCACCGCAGACCAAGGGCGTGGTATTCAAACTCTTAGCAAGATTTACCTTAGAGAAGACAAGTATAGTGGCACAAAAGATTTTCTCGATGTTAAACTACTAATATTTTATTCAAATTGTTTTACTGCTGGTGTCGAACATACATAGTATCCAATAGCATTCAGTACGATGCTAGCAGATGAAGCACGCAACTTTTACTTCACTAAAATAGCTGGAAGGCAAGAATCGTTTGAAAATGTTATTAAAGCAATGAAAGCAGAATTTGAAATGGAACAACGACAAGAAAGAATAACAACTAAGTGGGAAGATACAAAACTTGAAGATTTTAGAAAAAGATATCCCGAAAAGACTATCTTGGAAGTTTTTGGTATCACGAGAAACCTATTGTTACACGATCAAAATATCCTCCGATCTGAGTTACAATCAGATATAGTGATTAGGGACAAACTGTATAGAGCATGCCGTAATGTACTTGAATGTAACATGGCGCTATTTAAGCGATCGAGTACTTTTCAAGGAGCATCAGAAGACCTACGCAACTGTCTAGCTATTCAGTCGCAGATTAGTCCATCTAAAACATTTAGAACAGATTCTAGCGAGATGATTGACACAAATAATTACTATTCAGACCGTAAATATCATGGAAAAACTACACGTTATGAAAATCAACATAAAACACCAGCAGGAGTATCTATGAAAAAGTGTTTTATTTGTAAGAAAAATGGATGCTGGAGTACAAATTGTTAAAAATGTAACCCTCTAGGGTGTAATGATCACATAAAAGAGTCACACTAAAGTGGAAGATATAACTTCTGTATATTAAACTTAAC
>QVIK01000817.1:0-21567 GCA_003957845.1 Oidium heveae | reverse complement strand
CTAGAATAGTGATATAGAAAAATATAACAATTCCTACTCACACTCTTACTTCCTTTTACCTTTCCAGTATATACCAGGCAGTCATTCTATTAGTATAATTTTAATAATGTATTTATTTCTGATGGGTATGTTAAGGATGTGCAATTATCTTTTAAATATTTTAGATTACTTTCAAGGAATTAAAACTTCAAATATTTTATCCAATAGTTTTAATTACTACCATTTCCGCCGAACAGAATATATGAAAATGAATAGTTAAACAGTGTCTCCATTTCAAGTACCATTACTTTCAGAACCTCCTGGCTCTTCGTTAGTGATGACTCCATCCTCTTCTACATTCATGCCGCTTTCTCCAGAAGCCATATTTTTAGCTCAAGAGAAGAGCTATACACTTCAATACAAGCCTGGGCANTTCAGAACCTCCTGGCTCTTCGTTAGTGATGACTCCATCCTCTTCTACATTCATGCCGCTTTCTCCAGAAGCCATATTTTTAGCTCAAGAGAAGAGCTATACACTTCAATACAAGCCTGGGCAGCAGAACATCGCTATGCATTTAGAACTGAAAGATCAAAAAAGAAAAAGAAAAGTGAGTGAGTGAGCGTAGAGTAGTCCATAGTCGCGACCGTGCTGGAAAAGCACCACCCGCAGAGCATCCACAGAACAGTTCACAGAAAAGAAAACGCAGTAAATCTATTCGTACGGCAGGCTGGTTGTTTTCTGTAATAGCTATTGAACGTTTAAATAAACTGTGGAAGTTGCGACATCGATGCGGATCTGAACATAGCACACATAACCACTCCCCAAGTCAATCGATCAGTAGCTATCCAGACCACTGAAGACTTGAGGTAGATCAAGCTCGATCTTTAGATAATGTTGGTAAGAGAAACTTGTTTGCTTCAAAATTAGAGTTTCAACAATAGCCAGGTATCAACCCGAGACAGGCGAATACATATCTTCGTCACATAGTTCCCACGTCACCGCAACCATACGATATCTGTAATTTAAATGCATCATCTTATAAGGGGCAGATGTATAGCCATTCAGAAAATGATGTACTGATAAAACATTTAACCGATAATACTGCCCATTTCAAGATTGAGAAAACAGAAAATAAACGATTACTTTGGCTTTTCATTGCCTTTCCTCAGTCTGTAGAGCTGGAACAGATAGAGGGGAAGAGTTGCCAGAAAGAAGAGCTCCTATTTGCTCTTCATATCATCAGAGAGATCATACTGTGAGGAATCGCAATAGTCAATTGAAGTGTCAGGCTTTAACTATTTCAGAAATGAGTTTGACTTCTTTAATTGATTCAGTTGTTAATAATTGAATTAATAATTTTTTTTTAAAAAAAAAAAAAAAAAAAAATTTACTATTCCTAGCTTTGTAACCAAGTTTTTATCTGGTCATATTCACGGATTTCTTGTAACTCTTTAAGCTCATCGCCCACAGCTTTCACTCTAACGGACATTTGATGAAAAATAATTGACAACGACTCTTTAATTCATGGCTGGAACTATTCTAAAAATCTTCAGTTAATTTTTTTTTTTTTTTTTTTTTTATACTTTAAATTGCTGTGTGCAGACAAGGTTACGCCAATTATACTGCGGTTCGTGGGGTAGGTCTTCCTGAGCTGACTAAGCTCGGATTTATGAGGAATCCCCGGGGGGGGAAGTATCTGTATAATTACCTTCTTTTTAGGGATAGAAGGAAAGAGCGTTTTTATGAATTTCAAACGGGTATGTGCAAATTTTTTGCCTAAAGAAATTTTATTTTTATTTTTATTTTTTTTTCCAATCACATACTTTTCATCCTCCAAATGATCGCAGAATCTCCGAACCGCCATCATTTTTGGCTTCGGACAGCCATGATCCAAGTGTTTCTTGATATTACAGGGTTAGCCACAGCTAGTTAACTGAACTAGCGCCCTGCGCCACAAAAAATAACTTGATAGAATTATTAATGTGGTTTTATAAAATTCTTAATACACTCCTGGCTTTAATATTGTCTCTAATTGGTGAAAAGTTTTATAATCAATTTTCGTTGCCTGGGACAACAAAAAGAGTTATAGACATCAAAAATTTTTAAAACTAAAATTTGTAAACCAATATTTTTTAGTTCACAAAAAAACTAGAATTGCTTCTATTTGAATATTAAGAATGAAAATATAAACAGTGAGTTAGTGATAGTGGTCACTCGTTTAGATTAGGCTTAGAGCTCAACTAATTTCCAGATCAATCAAGGAGGTTGGAATCACTCAAGTAGCTAGGGGAGAAGTATAAGAAATTGAGAGTTCCCGTAGTTAGATAACATTCATAGATAAATATAATTTATCATCAGTGACCTCGTTCTCGAGCCTGATCGACAACTTTGTGTCCCATAACAACCGACGATGATTAGCAATCCCGATTTCAGGACTATGGTTGTGTATTTTACTTTGGTCAGAGGCCTTGTGACGAATTGACCATGAGCTTTCGGGGTTTTCTCTATCGTCAGCAACAGCATATATTCCCATGGGACATACAATTTTATGAATATAAGTTTTTCTTATCCGATCTTGATCTGCTCATTTGCGTTTATTCTGGCTTTTTTCCGGCCCTTACACATTCCAGACATCATCGTACTATCTTTGAATTGTGCTTGTAGGATCGATTAACACCCATAATCATAACCCTGATCTTTTGTCCTGGATCGAATTTCTTCTTGGAGTAATTCATAGGTTGAGAAAGAGTCTAGGGGGTTGGAGGGAGAAGACCAGGTGTCTGAGAATCTTCAATGATTTTTTCCCCTAAGAAATACAACTGATGTTGTCACTTTCATTGTCGCTATAGCTAATAAATCATAGGGTTATTTATTTGTTCATTTATTCTTTATTGATAATATGATTCATTCCTGTCACCACTTGACACTAATTCTCCAAATGCACAAGCGTCTTCACTCATTTCGACTGTGATTTCAGACACTGAGGCATGTATAGAAGAGGCCATTGAGGATAGTAGAATATTTCTTTTGGTTGTAAAATAAGTATATGAAGATAAATAAAATAGGCGCAAACAGTCGGTATTTTCACAACTCACTTTTTGTAATTCTGATAAGATTGATTTACCTAAATAGTAGGAAAACTAATGTGATATTTAATATTTAGGTTTTCAGATACCTTATGTGGTTGAGATTTAAGTTGCTGCAATGAGTTGAAGATGTGTGAATTTTATAGTTCACTTACACAGAATATTTGTTTATTTATTTGTTTACTTTGAATTTACAATGGAAATGCAATTCATCTGTAACATCTTTACCTTCCACCTAAATATTACAGAAATCACAAATAAGAATATTGATAGGATTACATTGTGCCGTAGGGCGCTAGTTCAGTCAACTAGCTATGGATATCCCAGCAATTTCAAAAGACGCTTGGACCATGGCTGTCCGAAGCCAAAATGATGGCGGTTCGGAGATTCTGCGCCAAATAATATTTATCCTCCTGTTCTATCATCTAAACATTTTCTTGCCATCATTTCAGCAATTAATGGTCTAAATATGTTTCTTATGCTTTGAAATGGGACATGCAACACGTTATTGCTCAGTATGCGGTAATTACCATGACATCGGCGATATCCTGACCAACAAGAAAGTTGTGGCAATTTAGACCTATAAAAGACACTATAGGATGCGTCAAATACCGTCACTTGCTCTGTAGGATGATTTTGTTGAAGAAATCAGTCTCTGGAGCCGACCAGTTCGTTTCTTGCCCCTTAGTTTGGATAAGAAGAAAACCCGATAGATAATTCAACTAGTCCCAAACTGAAACACTTAACATCAAGTGTAAATTCGACTTTGATCTGTTACCTGTCAATTTTGGAATTCAGCTAGAGACTAAAGGGGATGGTAGGACTGACTTGATAGCACAGAACGTTGCAATGAACCAACTGATCAAAATAGTCTGGCAAAATTGTGGCTTTCGGTTTAGAATGTTGTTATGCACCTCTAGTTGCGGTTTGTATTATTATTTACTAATGTTGCTGTCAGAACGCTTCGAAAAAAATCTACAATATGGATCTAAAGCGAGACAGAAGGCGGTTAAAAACATTTAACTGCGATAATAAGCTTGGATTGAGACTATCCCTCGAAGATCACACCCTAGAACTCACGCTACATCACATATATAATTTTCTTTACGAAGATATTAGAATAGGACCTGATGCGCTTCGTCACATCCATGAACATCGTATCTAAATGATTGGAATAATCAGATAGTTTTCTTCAGTGGATTTGCGTAGTAAGCTGATCTTATTGGGCTTGCTCTGTTGTGCACCAGTATCAATTGACCTGACGACAGTATAAGACAACAATTTTGCCTAAATTTCTTAAATCAAGAAAAACCAATGGCTTTACTTATTTGAATCTTGGGTATTTAGGGAGTTTTGGCTGTTTTGTTGTTACTCACATATAGCATTGCGGGGCGTTGAATAATTCTTTGCGAAATATATACAGTCAGGGTTGAGTTCAGAGCTGTTAGCACTGAAACATGAGGTTCCTCTAACTTAACTTTCGTTTACGTTCATGAATAAATTTTGGGAGCGATTAAACTGCCGGTAGGCTGTAAGGGAACCTCTAAACTGACATTATTAGTAGAAAAATAATAATTGGTTCCGCCAATTAAATTTCTATTTCGCACCATCATGTACGGCTTGACGGTTTACCACAGACACGCATCCATTTTGGACTATTCACCTCGAGAAAGAAATTTAGTGCGATGCTTCTACTGCCAAATGATGGATCAAACAAATCAGAGATCTTATCCAACGTCTTTTTTTGAGCTTTTTCCGTGAAGCTCCCACGAAGCTATTTGGCATTGCAGTGAGATTTTTTTTTTTTTTTTCAGAACCACAGAAGTATTATGATCCCAGTCTGGCTCTTACTGCTTGCTCTTGGCCTTATTTCATCTACGTTTTTCTTTTTTTTTTTTTTTTTTCAGAACCATAGAAGTATTATGATCCCAGTCTGGCTCTTACTGTTTGTTCTTGGCCTTATTTCCTCTACGTTTTTCTTTTTTTTTTTTTTTTTTTTTTTTCCGGGCTCAGGCATATGCGATCTGGTTGCTGCATCGAGAAATCCGTAGAGAAATATTTCACTGGGGACTAGCGCTTTTTCTTGTTTTGGATTGAGAGAGGGTTATTGTTCTGATATTTGAAGAAATTGACTCTGATCGGCTTCCACTTCACAGTTCAGAAAAGGCGTCGGTGTACTAACAAATTTATTGGTGTTTCTATGGACTATCATACGTCCAGTAGGTTGACTTAAAAGCACTCCATATGTAAGCCTGTTATCTATTTATCTAAATTTGGGTCCTAGGCCGAAGCCCTACATCTAATGAGATCCAGGACCTGTGGAGCCGGCAAGGATCATGTTGTTTAACATGATCTACTCGCTCACACCAGTCTAAAGTAAAGTATCATTAACTAAGTTAAAAAAATAAAAAAAAGGCACAAGAGAAAAGAGTTTTTTGGTTGGTTGGTTGGTGGGGGAGCCAAGCTAATGTTTCTCACATCATCTTCCGCCCTGTAAGGTTCCACCGACTTGCATCATCTATTTCCTCTATTATTTTCTATTGTCAAATCCTTTCTACTACTTAATTTTCGGCAAACCTCGGCAACGCTGAGCATGTACCCATACGCTGCTATCCGTAATTATATCACAATCACCGGCAGAGACCGATATGAGTCGCTGTCCTTGAATGTAAACACCAGTTAGAACAGGATCTTCAATAAAGGTTTAAATAGTTCCCTTTTAAGTATTAGCTTCAGAGTAAAGAGACTGTATCATGTATATAAGGACATTGACAGCCTTAGATAGCTTCTTTACGCTTAGTTCTTTGTCAAGAATATACCCATAAGAGAGAAATGATCAAACTTGTTACTATCTCGGGAGGAGTAGTAGATGCAATAAGTGTCACAAAGTGTGTTCGCGTATATGGTGAAGGGATAGACACTCATGAGTCACAGTGAGATTTGAGTGATGATGGGTTCAGTTACGAATCATGTACAGAACTAGAGTGAACTGAAGGAAAGCAGATGGTGTTTCAAGGGGGAGGGGAACATAGATAGTCTCTAAGGTGTAAGACAGGAATCAGTGAGCACTGCTGGGCAGTTGATATAAAGTCGTAAGGAAAAGGGGTTGAGATATAGAGAATTAGAGAGAGATATAGAGTCTTTCGGATTTTAGAAAGAAGAGGAGTCGAATTCGAAGGCCAGGATGGTCAATTATATTTACATCATTTTTTTCAATCAATGTCTTTTCTGGTGATCTACGCAGGGAATCTCCAGCTCTGTGCTTCGAAGTCGAGTCGGTTGTTTTTATTTTTTTTTTTTTTATATTAATGTTCGGACTCTCATCTCTCTTACTTTTGTTGACGGATTTACATTATTGTATACTCGAATACTTCGTTGACCACTACCTTACTCTTTGTTGTTGAGTAAAAGATATTTCATTGAAGGTTGCTTCAACTTGTTTATTTTCTTTTATTCTTCGCTGCTGGATCAGCTCTCTTTTACATGATATTACTTTTTGGTTTTCTTTCCTAGGCTTGTTCCTTTTATTTCTATTTTCATTTTCATTTTTTTTTTTTGGTTATCTTTTCTTTGGTTTTACTTTTAACAAGATACTTGTAGAAAAACAGGAGTTGATCCCCTGTGATCAGAAAAAAAAAAAAAAGGGCAGAATAGAATTCAGAGAATTTGAAGAATTAATTGATAAATTTAAAAATTTATCTTTAAAAGAGAAGAAGATGGCATCTAGAAGATATCAATCTTGTAGGAAATATGATGGGTCGGAACCTGCGGGTAAGTAGTTGAGGAAGCTAACCTTCGACCTGAAGGAGGCAGAGGTAGAAGAATCTCTAGAGGTTTTTTTCGAGTCAATAGATTTAAACTTCTCTGGAGAAGCAGCAGACTAGGTGGATTCAACTCCACAATTGTCACGGGACTAGGAGCTAGTGCCATTCCCCAGGGTATAACTATGGATCTCTCTTGTAACTAAACTTCTCTTTCCTTACTATCGCACAACACAGTTATATTATTGAACCATTAGTACCTTACCTGTGACCCACCGTGACACTTTGTGCGATCTAGCTAGTTAACTACTAAAAGAAATAGGTAAGTTCGTACATAAAATAAGGAAATGAAAAAGAAGCACTCCTGTACCCGATACACCAACTCCCGAAAAACAAAATTACTACGTTTGTGTTAAGATAATATACTGTCACTTCTCGCCCCGGATTTCATCTTGTCGTGCTATTGAGCAGACCTTATCATTCATCGCGATCCTCGCTCAGAGCTGAGGATGGGCCGCCCATCAGACTTCTAAAACAGCTTGTCTCTCGTGCGAAATTGGTAAAGTTAGTAAGACTCTTAGGTCCAAGTAACTTTTTGACCAAGAGGCCTTGCGGTGTATACCTAGTAAATTTCGGTGCTAGATATCTATGATCTTGGCATCTAATAAAGTGGGTTGGATTTGTTTCTTTCCCACAGGCACACTCTAAAGTGGCATCCTCATGATGCAACTGACGGTAGTATTCCGCACAATTCCCGTGACTGGTACGGGAAGCAATTAGGGTGTGGAGAAGACGTCGTGGTAGATTTAGTTGTGGTGGCTTCCTAAGTCGTATTTGGAGATTTAGATCATTATATCTGAATGGAAAAACTTTATTCCACCAATTATCGAGCAATTCTTGCCGTTTTTGATTCATCAGCCGTCTAAGATATGCAGTTGTGATTACTCCAGGTACAGTGTCAGGTTGGGGAAGTTGTGATAGACCAGCTCAAGCTGAAGTATCCGCTGCTTCGTTACCCCTTATGTTTGAATGGCCGGGCATCCACTTGATTGTTCCATCGAAATTGTCTGCTAGTTCTTGAAATCTTCTTAAAACTCCCATACTAGAGGATTATACCCCTGTTTGTAGAGCTCGGACAGCTGCTTGGTTGCCAAGCGGATCGAGGTTCTATCTGTTTTCTAAGCCGGCTAGATCTTCTTAACTGAGAAAATGAGTTTATAGCGGGATCAATTGAACTTCCTGTATTATTATTTGAAGATGATGGATATGAGCTAGCATTATTGTTTTCATTAATGATATTATTTGGAGAAATATTTGTTCTCATAGATAAATTATCAGCAGTGTTTTTGTCTTTATTTAGACTTATCTCAACATAATTGTCTTTAGACATAACATTTTAATCTATATCATTAATAAATTTGTTCTCAATTATACGGATATCCCGTACCCATATACATTTTTTAGAAGTTATATCAAAAACCTTGTATAACTTTCCATTAAAGCCAACTAATATGCCCTTCAATGCTTTATCATCAAGTTTTTTAATCTTGTTTCCTTTATTTTTGTAAAAAAAAAAATTGATCCAAAAGTTTTGATATATGAAATATCAGGTNAACTTTTCATTAAAGCCAACTAATATGCCCTTCAATGCTTTATCATCAAGTTTTTTGATGTTGTTGCCTTTATTTTTGTAAAAACAAATTGATCCAAAAGTTTTGATATATGAAATATCAGGTTTTTGGTCATTCTTTACCTCATAAGGCGTTTTAAAGTTCAAGCTTGAGTGAGGTGTCCTATTGTATAAGTACGTTGCTTTTAAGCATGCTTCACCCCAAAAAATATTTTGGCAAATTAGCATTTGATAAGAAGCATCTTACTTTGTTCATCAGAGTTCTATTGACTCTCTCCACGATGCCATTAGGCTCTTTGGTGTAAACAGGTAACAATTGGTGAGTTATGCCCTTCTTATCTAATAGGGCTTTAAACCACTTGTTGGTATACTCCGTACCATTATCGGTCGCTAAAATACGAATTCTTTTGTTAGTTGCATTACTCTCATATGCATTAGTATAGATTTGGAAAGCATCTATGGCTTGATCCTTAGTCCTGAGAAGTTTCACATCAAGATATCTTGTTTTTGTATCTAAGAATGTAACAAAGAATCTATAGCTATCGAAGGTTATAGGTGATATAGGTCCACAGATATCACTAGAAACTTTCCCTAGGAATGGGAAATCTTTATTACTAGAAGATCTATTGATCTGATTTGTAAATTTGCTTTTCAAACAGACTTCATAGTTAAGTAAATTTACTTTATTTAAATTGCTCAGGCTATGAATGCCAACAGTGTTTTGAAGAAGTTTGGATAGACAATTAGGGCTCACATGACCCATCATTTGATGCAGATCGTTCACATCCACTGATAAGAGGTTATCACTAGTACTCTTAATGTCTTTTTCACAATTATTCAACACCTGTTCAGGCATACTTATATAATCAATATTCATATGATACAAGCTATTGAGTTTCACGCCTTTGGTAATGATGTTATTATTACATCGAAATTGACATTTATCTTTGTGAAAAATAGAAACAATATCACCCTGAAGCTCACTTTGACTAATAATATTGATGCCAATCTCAGGCATAAATAAACAATCTCTTAGGACATATGTTTTTTGATAACCAGTAAATTTTACATAAACATCGCCAAGTCCACTGATTGGAATGCTCTTAGCATTCCCCCATCTCACAGCCTTTTCACATGGTCGGTAGTTATATGAATATCTCTTTTCGCTGACTATATGCTTAGTAGCGGCCGTGTCAAGAATAAAGGTTGTCTTTTCGGCAAGACTGGAGCTTGATGGATCTACACTTGATCCTATAGATTTTTTAGCAGATTGTTTATTATCATCCAAAGTGCAATAAAATACCTGGTTAAATTCCAGGTCAATTAGTATATCATCCTCAGATATCCTATGATCGGGATCAACATCGAATAGGCTGAGTAGAATCTCATTTCCGCCCTGATCTGTGAATAGATCTTTGCTTGGTTTGCCTTCAACTATAGGTGTCGACTTTTCCCATTGGCGCCACCCTTTTGGAGCCTTATTCGGAAAAAGAACATAACAATCTGATGTGTTATGATTCGTCTTTTTGCAAGACTTCGAAACTTTCCTTTTGAGATTTTATAGGGTTTTTTCACCCCATAAATTTTTCAATTACGACTTTTTATCAGGGCCACCAGGGCCTGATCAACACTAATTTCTTCCAGAAACTTGTCTTTTTGATTCATCTAGAAGATTAGAAAACAGAGTTTCTATGCTGTACTCATCCATGCTAGACCTAAGATTCTGCATGATATTTGAAACTATTATTTCATAGTTACTTGTAAGGTTGTTAAGTACCCAAGCTATTACCACTTGCTTGGGCAAATTGATCTCTTTGGAGGTAGGATCATCATTTAAACGCCTAATAGTGTTTAAAAAGTCTTCCATGCAATTAAATCTATTAAGTTTGCATGAAAAGAATTCCTTCAAAATAAGAAAGTCGGAAATAAAACCTTTTTGGACTATAAAGGTTTTTTATAGCCAGCCATGTTTGGTGAGCTCTACTGATACTGTAGACCTGAAGTCATGGTCCATTTTCTGGACAGAGTTGAATATCGGCAAGAGCTTTATCGTTGACATCATCATCAATGTCATCACCATTGATGATTAATCTATAACTGTCACGGTGAGGGGTTGATTGAGTATGATAATAATAAGATAGAGTAAATAGGGTATGTATTTAAAATAAGCATGATAATTAGATTGTTAATCTAGATGGGTATATGGTGTACTTTAATTTTAAATGTGAGTCTGTTAAATTTACTTTTCTCAACTGTTATAATTAACTTACCGAGTCTTTCAACTAAAAAACATGACTGACTTTTAAAACTTCTTACCAGAAATGAATTGACTTATCCTGGATAGGCATTCAAATAATCAAAATGAAATCTTCTGCATGATGACAGCTATTTCTAGTAATAATATTTTACATAAATTTAAATAGAAATTTGAAAAGGTTTAATGCAATTCTTACTTATCTAAACGTGACGTGACTCTTCGAATATCTCCCCCCCTCTCTCTCTCTCTCTGTCTCTCTCTCTACATAGAAAAAATATTTTTCAAATATTAAACAGTACATCTAAGTGCCAGTGAGTGAAACGCTCCCGGAGCCAGTTCAGAATCAAATAGGAAAGTAACATGCATTGGTTCTCAATTGGGTAAAGCGCTGGCCGACGAGGGGTCAGGACGAGATTCAGCTCAGATTTTCAAGTTCGAATTGGGAAGTCACATGGGTCGATCCTCAATTGGGTAAAGCGTTAATGAGTTAGATGTTTTATAAATTTACCCTCTGAAATTTATACAGCATTATTTTGTGGATTTCTATTGGTTTGATGATCCAAGACAAACTAACCAAAATAATGGAACTAATGCACGTTGGCCGACATAGGGTAGGACGGATAGTAGGTACTTGGACTCAAAACAAAATGTTTTGTGAATAAGAAATAATTTTGTTTTTAAATTATGCACCCCGGGCTCATAACCTGTTAAAAATAGTGCAAGCGGAATATAAAAGTAAAGTATATGGATGAATATCAAGAAACATATTTTCCTCTTTTTTTTCTCTCTCTCTACTGCGGAATGCAGAGCTACTAGCATACATTATTTCCAAGAATCTCTTTCCATAGTCATGGGCATAATTACTATACTTCTTCCAACTGTTTTCCAAACCTAAAACAGTTTTTTCTCGGTAAATACATTTTATTTTTACTTTGTCTTATGTATGGCGATTTTATGTAAGTATTCGTCGTATAAGGCCAATGATAGTCAGATTATATATTTGAGAATAACTTCAGAATACTATCAGTTCAAGGGTGAAATGAGTAACTTTGATAAAGATAATTTAATTTAGGAAGAATCCAATTTCTACAGCTAAGGTTCTGAACTATTCAACAACACAATAATAGCTAAATTTGTGTTGTGGTCGCTTATTAGCAAGTATCTAAAACATGACTGTTACGGTTCACATGAATATAAAACGTGTAGACCCAAAACAAAACTGTTTAGGGTGAAACTAGGTAATGGCAGTAGCCTGGATAAACCAAACACTATTGCTAAACAAACAAATGGAGTTTCTCCATATGAAACACATTTAGTTGTCTCAAGCCTCGAACAAACCAATTCTTACTGCAACCCTCATTAAAAACCAACGTACATTTTATGTGCAGTCTTGGAAAAAGAGTGGTTGCTAATTGGCTATGTTACAATATGTCAAACAAAAACACCTTTTTCCACAAATATAATGCATTAATGCATTACATTTCCTTGACACTAATATTGGGGCACACGATACACCTCGGTATTCTTAAGGACCAGCACACTTTTGAACGCGAACTAGCACTGGTCAGTGCGTAACGCGATTTTATTAGCTATGCAGGGCTCATCCATGTAGTCTCAGCCACAGCAGAGTGAAATAAATATTTATGCAATAAATATGAAAATTAAGTTTTAACCATTACTGGACAGGTGGATCGCTTGAATGCACTGAAACAGTCCCACAGTCAAGTTTATTTTACTAATGAGGCAAAAATATTTTGTATCATATATTGTATATCTTTTTCTATATCTTCTTCTCTAACTAAAGGAGAATCTACCATATATAAATTCTCATAACATTCTTTCAAACTAGAATAATTACAATCCAAAACTCCATCCGTTCTCAATGCGAACGCAACTTGATACAGTTATAAACATTGTCGCGTAAGCGAAACGACATGTCTCATAATAACCGATCTTATTCACTCTGATTCGTAATACATGAAAATACACGAAACACCAATGTGAATACCTGAATATTAAGGTTAGAAATAACTCAACGTTCTATACACCCCCTCAGGTTTCACATTTTTATAAATCACACAATCCTAACTTTTGAATGAAGTCGTTGTGTTTTTGCAATCCAAGTGGTTTGGTGAACCCATCAGCTGGCTGATCGTTTGTCGGTACCCACAATACTGCAATGATACCCTTTTTTGACTCCTGTCGTAACCATAAGTGATGAATGTCAATATGCCGCATTTTAGTTGTTAATTGTGGATGGTCCTTATTTATACATCCCACTGTCTGTTGGTTATCGCAAAGTAAAGGGCTATTGCACTCCGGGTCAAAACGGATCGATTTGAATAGTCGTCTTATACTCATGATTTCGCGACCAACAGAGGTTAGAGCCATAATGTCGGCTTCGGTGGTAGATAAAACAATGGTTCGCTGGAGTGTGGATTGCCATGCGATTGGTCCTCCGAATAATTTTATTTAAAATCCTTGAGTTGATTTTCGGGTACTATCATCTGCAAAACTGGCATCACTGGCAGCTACCATCAAATCTTCTGGCTGTACATTGCCACTATATCGAATACCTACATGCTTAGTTGCTGCAAGATAGGAAATAACATGATCAGCTTCACGGATGTGATCAGGAGTCGGATTTTGGTTAAACCGACTCAACATAGCTGCAGCATATGAAATATCCGGCCTGAACACAACAGCGTGGTAAATAAGATTACCTATTCGTTGCTGATATGCTATACGTTATTCTGGAGTTGCAACACCGTCGTACGGAAGCATTTTCTTACCAGTCAATGGAAAATTTGGTAGTCGCGCATGCTGAAGATGGAATCGAGTCACAATTTTATCAATATATGATGCCATAGAGATATGTATTGAACGCTTTTCTCGGTTGCGACAAATATCAAGATTTAAAAATCTCTTGACTTCTCCAAGGTCACGCAATTCGTATTTTGCATCGATTGATATCTTTATCTGATCCATATGTGCTCTCAGATTAGTCGGAGCGGCTATGAGAAAATCATCAACATAGATGAAAATAAAGACGGTTAGTGATTCATGAATCATTGTAACGGCTGGTAAGCCGATGTTGAGTATTTGTAACCTGTGCTGGTTGGCGTAGGTAGGAAGCACTAATATGCTTTCCGGGGGGTTCTACGTAGGATACTCCCCGTGTATCATTTTAATAGTATATTCTAAAATAAGTATCTTTGGACAGGGATAGGGTAGGCTGAGAAGATGGAAGTTTCTAGAAAGACGAGACCACCTCTCTCAAGTATATGTAGTAATGATTCGTAGCATTAGATTCTTCTCTCTTTAGAGTTTTATTATTAATAAACTGTACGTACAAAAATTGCATAAGCGTTTTGTCTGAAAACCGTGACAATCATTATACAATGATCTTCAGAGGAATATTTGAATCCGATTGTTGCTAAGAATCCAGAGATTTCATCGAACCATATTTTTGGCGAGACTCTCAATCCATATAATGCTCGCTGTAATTTTAGCACAGTATTTCTTTTCTTACATCCTGGAGGCCTATGAACATATACATCCTCTTTAATTGGCGCATTTATGAAAGCATTAATAGCATCCATTTGATCACAATCTAGATCAAATGCTGCAACAATGGCCATGTACGTTCGAAATATTCTATATGCACCTGTTGCTGCATATAAATCTTCACCTGTGTGAGGTTTTAAATCACCTCGGACGCAAATACGAGCCTTATATTTTACCAAATAACCTTGATCATCCAATTTATAGGTAAAAACCCACTTCAATGGTAAGACTTTTAAGTCTGCAGGTCTAGTTACCTCTATCCATGTGCCCTTACTTTCCTGCGACTGAATCTCAAAATTAGTCGCACTAATAAATCCAGATGCTTCCGGATGTTTCAGCATAGTTTCCCATCGAGATGGCGGCTTTTGTAGTTGATCGATGTGGAGTCTTCGATTCTGACTGATAGCAAATGATGAATATATAGTTTCGAAATGATTATTAGTAGGAACATTATCTATGTCGGAAACTTCAGTGTAAAAATTGAGATTTATTTTTCTCTCATTTCTTCGTCGAGCCCTTGTTTCACGAGATGTTTCTCGTAGCCTATCCAGGACTTGCTCCTCCGTTAACTTACGATTATACGGTCGCTTATCAGGATTAGACATAGGTTCAGTGTCACGCTCAGGACTAGGCGTAGACATATTCTCTGCCGATTCTCCTAGTCTTCCATGAGATGTTTCTCGTGAAATTGTCTGTTCATTTAGGACTTCAGGTGTAGCCCTAGTTGTTGGTAAATTTTCACCAAAATCAGTTTGAAATTTTTCTATTGACTCTGGCAAACGATTGGTGGTTCCATGACTCATATCATTAACCTGATTTTGAGTGGTGGGTGATTCTTCGATGACATCTTCAATTAGTTGATTCATTGGATTCCCATGCTCTACATCGACGAAACGATCTTCAAAAACGGGAGTAACATTGGGATTTCTCACATTTTCCCACCTGAAACGTGAAATTTCATCGATTCTAACATCTCTCGATGAAATAACTTTATTCCCGTAGGGCATCCAAATAATTGATATATTCCTTGCTGAACTAGAAAAATAGTATCCGATGTCAGATCGAGTCGCTTGCTTTTGAAGTGCTGGAATATTTTTCTTGATGACGTAGCATTTTGACCCAGGGATTCGGTAGCCTTATAGATCTAGTCTTCTCTTGGTAACAAGCTCGAATGGTGTCTTATAGCCAAGGACTTTTTTCGGTGCACTCGTCTCCATTGACTCGGCGTATATTAATTCCGGTCTTGGCAAAGATAGATGTTAGAAAACCTTTTTGTTTTTAAGTATTTCCTTCCATAGATCAAATATAAATTAAAACTCAGTTATTAAGTAATTTCCAAACGCTGACACATGCGCCTGTGAAAAACAGTTAACTTAAGTTTTCAGCTTCCGGTCTACAGTGATTTAAGCAATATTAAGCTTTGTTAACTGACAGTAGAAATGAAAAATATAACGTTCATTTGACAATCCTATCTCTTCGTGTATAAGAATATGGGTCCATTGGAACGGGGTTTCACCTTTGTACTGCAATTGCCTGGATATTTTCGTATGGCTAACAGCCGTATTACAAACTTCGCAGAGTACACTTTTCTCGTTTGTCTCGTCTCTTTTTTTCTAATCAGTGACTTTTACTCCATATACGCTCTGCGATAGATGAGCAATGTTCTCATGTGACATATGGCCGAGCCTTAGATGCCATCTTTCTGCTGTTGCAGTGTTAACATTTTGTTTTGAACTAAGAATAGCACAAGAAGTGTCGTGGAGAGACAAAGATCTATGTTTTTCGAGCACCAAAAATGAGCCACAAGGAGATGTATCGCAAATCGCTACGCATCTATCGTCCGTAACCTTATGGATCCAATTGTTTTTTCCATCCAAATAAGCACCTCCACGCTTGAAGGCTTTGTACGCTATAATGTTAATGTGAAAACCTGGTATATGCTGGACGTTGTCGATTCGTAAAAACCTTCGTCCCTTATCGGTATTAACAGCAAGCCTAATGGAACCGGTCCCGATAATAAAGCAGTTTGAATCACCTGTGCGTACTTCGATGGGGTTATCAAGTTTTTCATATTTGATAAATCGGGATTTTTGATGGAACACATGATTTGTAGTTGCCGTGTCTAGAATCACCGAATTATCTTGAGAATGACGTGTAGAAAAAACTTTCGGTGCAGTAATAGTTGCATAGCTTTCTTTTTCGCAAAGAAAGTCAGCTAAAATAGCTCCCTTAGTTTTTTCAAAAGATGAAATCATCTTTTCGTACTTTTCAGGGTTGTTATCAAACCATTCGCGAATATTTTCGTAAATAGACTGGTTTTCGATATATCCAGGCTTTCGTTCCGACACGTTGATATGCTCGCACTTGTTGAAGTAGTGTCTTTCTCCACAGGGACATTTGGGAGCTTTTCGTCTATTTTTTTTTTGCCCTAGGATTTTGTAGATCCAGAAAGTTTCAAATTATTCGATTTTTTGACATCGGGATCTTGCTTCTTTCCGTCGAGTGTTGCAAAAGCTCCTTTGAAAGAGGTTCTGGTTTGAGGTGGACTGAAACTCGCCCATACCGAACATTGACGCACAGCTTCGTTAAGCTTAAGCTCTGATCCATCTTCTTCGATAATTTTTGCCATTAATTTTTCTCCGAAAGCAGGGAGAACTGTCAGACATTTTTTAACAAATTCCCTGTATAACCTATGCTCCGTCCAAACAGAATTTGGCATTTCTTTAGATGAAATAAGAACACCAATCCAAGCTTGAGCCCACTGGTCGTGACTCTGTCCCTGAGGTCCTTTTGTTAGCTTATCGATCTGAGATTCCAGATTGGCTTCTCGCTGGAAAATCGTGAATTTGCACATTTCTCGCAAATCATATAGCTGCTTACGAGTTGAAATGTTTTTTTCCAATGAGTCCCTATATCCTTGTGAAATTGTTCTCCACAGGAAAGCTGCCATTCGGATAAGATCTCTTTTCTGCTGGGAGTGCTCAGCTGCAAGAATTCGATAGTCTGCTCGCCAAATTTCATCATCAATATCTGTCGATGGTTTTGTCCGGCTTGGAGGTTCCAAATTTGATGAAGTGTCTGGATCAAGATGGCTCCAGATTCCGAGTAGATCAGCCTCATATTTGAACAGCTCATACCATCTTGTCCAGTCTGAGCTCTTTTCGAGAACAAGAGCCGATGTGCTCGGTGAGTTTGCAAATTCCATGATTGAAAAATTGACTAAAAATATATAATGGAAAAGTTATTCCTCACTGAAGGCAAATCTTATGCTTAAAATTGAAGCTATAAAGTTAGATAAAGAAAAAACAATGTGTAATTGGTCGATGTCAGAGAAGTTTCTCAAGTATTTGATCAATTTTGAATAAGGTAACGCTATCCGGGCTTATAACTATTTTACTTATGAGGAAAAATATTTTGTATCATATATTGTATATCTTTTTCTATATCTTCTTCTCTAACTAAAGGAGAATCTACCATATATAAATTCTCATAACATTCTTTCAAACTAGAATAATTACAATCCAAAACTCCATCCGTTCTCAATGCGAACGCAACTTGATACAGTTATAAACATTGTCGCGTAAGCGAAACGACATGTCTCATAATAACCGATCTTATTCACTCTGATTCGTAATACATGAAAATACACGAAACACCAATGTGAATACCTGAATATTAAGGTTAGAAATAAATCAACGTTCTATAAAGTTGGGTTTTAGAAAATACTTACTTTTATCATCCGTTTAAAATCGAGAAATCATTACACAAACAGAGCCGTTTTACAATTGGTTGGTAGTCTTGTTGAGTTAGAGTAAAATTATATTTGTCAAGTTTAGGCATTTCAATTCTCTCTTCACGGAGGAAATTGCGAAGACCTTCCATGGCCCAGAAATAGGACTCGGTGGTTTCAGAAGCCATTAGGCAGAGCCACCTGTATTGATTTATTGGACCCAGTCACACCACAAATATTTTGTAAAGGCTTTCGGTACCTATTACTCCTATAGGTACGATCAAGAATTAATATTTCATTGAACTTTCTATAAAGTTCAAGGGGTTTTGGATGTGCTAAAAAAAATTTGATCAAATGATTATCACCATCAACTGTATACGTTGTAAAAAAGAAAGTTTTTTTGCAGGCGAAGAAATACGGGAGCCATAGGTGTCGTAGATTTGAGAGTTTCTTGTCGAAACTTATTTTTGACATTGCTGATGTCACTTTTAGATTGAACAAGAGTGGGAAACTTAAGCCGTAAAATGGCCATAGACTGTGCTGTCGTAACACCAGTCCTAACATGATTACGAATCTCATTCAGAAATTCACCATAACGATCATGTCAACAGTGATTGGTAATTCCAAACTCAGGCCCATGGTTATGTTTATTTGCCTGTTCAGAGCTCTTATATTTGGTTGACCATGAGCCTTCCAGATTTTGTCGGTCGGCAGCAACTAGCCAAATCCCCATCCGACAATTTGTCTTGTGGAAAGAGGTCTTCCTCACCCTATTCTCTTCCGTAATTTTATACTTATTCTGGGTCTTCCCAGCTCTACTTTACCCTAAGAATCTATGCACTGTTTTTGAGTTGAAACTTTTAGTTTGATTAGCAACAAAATCATAGTCTTGCTCTTTTGTCCAGGTTCGAATTTCAACTCGGAGTGATTCATACGTTGGATAAGAAACCAACGGTGGGGGCAGAAGTGACCTTGTCAATCTTGAGACGTCGTTGTTAATTCCGGCATCATCTTCTTCATGGAAATTTGAAGTTTCACTATAACTGTCACTGATATTGTTAGTTAAATATCAAGCCACATTCTTGGGGGGGGTTCACTCTTATTAGTTAGTATCATTTGTTGAGTTTTTATTTTCCTTCAAATCAAGTACAGATTTGGAATGTAATAGGGTTCTTCATAAAATGTTGGTATTGCTGGATGCTAGCGAATTGAAAATACCTTATTTTGTGAATAATTTAGGAGAGAGGTTGTCACAGACTTGTAGATTAAGAGTAAAGATTATTGTAGATTTCGTTGAAAGGATTATTACCAGTTAACGGATCTTAGATGTATTTTTTCAGTCATTAGCATCAACCTATCTTGCCTAGGGGGCGTTCTTGTTTATTCGCAACATTGTGCGTTACTAGAACAACATGGCACACAAGTTTATGAAATTTTGCATAACAAACCATAGTGGCGCAAGCACCTATACCAAGGATAAGCCCTGTACAAAGTCCTTATGCACTGACCAATGGTGGTCCTCAAAATAATCGGAAACACCTTTATGCATCTCTGTTCATTATCATGGCTATTCCATGTGATATGTATTATTAGACGATACCCTACATCTTAGTAGAATATTCCAACAGACTCACTAGATACCTCTAATNGTGATAGAAGTTTACCCCCATCACTAAATACAATCAAAATTTCAATAGCAGAGCGTAGCTTTAATGTCAGAGGGGCTTTAAGACTTAGAAATAGAGTGTATTGTCACGGGGGGTATCCTACAAGATATTGTAATATCACGAGTCCAGATAAATATTATGTATTAGGTGACTATGTATTGAAGTTATTTAAAAAAAAGGGACAGACAAGTATGGATGGAAATCGACGGGATGTATTGTATGCTGAACAGGTATTGAAGAGAGGAACCTTTGGAATATCGCAGAATACAGAGGTCTCTCATGACTCCGTCGAATTTCTCGAACAAGTCAAAACCCTCAAGATATGGGGAGAAGTTACAGGCTTCTATTGCTCGACCTTTCCTTATCAAACTTAAGCTTTGTACCATAGCATAATGAAACCACCGAGTATCGCGATAGTTAGCCTCTATGCTTACAACGGTGAAAGCATATGTCTCAATGTTCACAATGTGGATGCTACGAATTGGCATAGTGTGTAATCGAAGGTTGCGACAACAAGCCGCACACAGGCTTATTAGCGACACATTAATTGAAATCGTTGTCACAACACTACTTCAGTCATTACCACATCTCTGAACACCACACTCAAAGCTTCGTCCACATCCCTAGGCTCCTCGGTGTCCGAGAAGCGGGTCAGAGTCTGGTTTACCCCTAATCGAAGATCGCATGTTTCACAGTGGTCCAGCGCGAACTTCTCCTTATTCTCCTAATAAGTCACTTGAAAGTCCCTGGCAGCCATTACCATGAAAATGAATTACCGAAATTTCTTGTCGGGTTATGTCTACTGAAAACTTTTAGTTATCAAAGGAAATTCTAGCCTATACTTCCTATTTCCGGTAATATTTAATCCACCTTTTTAATTTGAAATTTTACAAGGATTGAAGTATTTATACTTTTGATGGAAATCATAATTTTTTTAGTTGTGTCTTATATTATAGACATGTCGTTCAAATAGTTAACGATAATACTTCACGCGTTTCTGATGGGGAAAAAAAAAAAAAAAAAAAAACATTTCTGTCGAGCGTTATTGAAACCTATAATAATTCAAATTTACTCAAACTCAACAGGACTACCAGCCTATTGTAAAGTGGCTCTGTTTGTGTATTGATTTCTCGATTTTAAATGCATGATAAGGGTTATGTATCCTCGACAATCGAACTTGAGTGTAGTAGGACTGTTTCAGTGCATTCAAGCGATCTACCTGTCCAGTAATGGTTAAAACTTTATTCTCAATTGATAGTTATGCATCGAGCTCTTTACTCTTATTTATTGCATAAATATTTGTTCACTATGCTATGGCTGAGACTACTTGGTCTGATCGTAAAATAAAGACTTACCAGGGTATTCCCAGTACTATACACGGACCATACAATAAGCGGGCCCAAAGCAGGGATTTAAGGCAGGTCGATGTGCGTCTTTATACAAGATCATAAGATACTATTTCGAACCTGGGAAAATGTAGCTCGCATATACTATCCNTACCATGCTTATGTACGATTATTTCATAACTTTCTTCTTTCACTTCCGGAGGTCTTGCCAGGCATGGATTGTATATAGGATCAACAAGTCAAAAACACTATTTTGACGCAAGAAAAATTTTCAACAATCAAAAATCCAATAACTAATGCAGACTTTTTGGATCCAGACAAGAAGTTTGACAAGGCTAAAAGTCGTATCCAATGCAAGGTGACGTCCAACATCTTCGACGTTTGATTTCAGAGCAAAGTGTTTACTTGGTGGAAAAAAAATATATCCATGATTTCTGTCACTTCTATTAGCATCAGATACATGGAAAAAACGCGACAATTACCTCTTTGACCAATACAATGTTCATCTATTGCAGTTTTTCATTAAATGCATATCACTTTCTA
>QVIK01000816.1:0-21641 GCA_003957845.1 Oidium heveae | reverse complement strand
GTAAATGAAAATATAAGAAACTAACTATGAATAGTCACGTGAGTATTAGGCCTTAGCCTAATTTACACCAGGCGACAGGCCTGTGACATTTATATATTCTCAAAAATATATTCTTTGATATCTTAATTTTTATCTTCAATCTATNATAAGAAACTAACTATGAATAGTCACGTGAGTATTAGGCCTTAGCCTAATTTACACCAGGCGACAGGCCTGTGACATTTATATATTCTCAAAAATATATTCTTTGAT
The DNA here is from genome assembly GCA_003957845.1 of Oidium heveae. NCBI lineage: Eukaryota > Fungi > Ascomycota > Leotiomycetes > Helotiales > Erysiphaceae > Oidium > Oidium heveae. Next base: position 21,389 of record QVIK01000816.1, on the reverse strand, counting down.
ATCTTAATTTTTATCTTCAATCTATCGTATTCTTGGATCTTGTTTCTTAATGAAAATCATTATTTAATCTTTTTCTCAGCTTGGTGTTTTAGGATATTCACTTCGAGATGGTTCTAAGTCTATTCGATTCCGAGCTGTTACATTCATATCAAAGATGAATCGCACAATAGAAATTTTCACCGAGCAGCATAAAATTGGCAACAGCAAGTTTACTAAGAGGCTGGTAAAGCAAAAAGATAATAACTTCACGCTTTTGGATGAAATTGAGCAGCGCAAGAGGAGACATACCAGAGCGCCAACTTGGGGATAATATAAAAACCCTTACACAATGTTTTATCAACTTTTGTAATATACTATCAATTTAAGATCAGAAAATTATATTAGTGCCAATGTAAATTCTTTTTGGAAATAATGAAATTAGATATTGTACTTGCGTTTTGTCATTTTGTGGGAGTTGGCCCGTATCTTTAAGTAAATTATAATCTGTACGCGTATTTAGTTATCTGAGATCTCGTAAATTCATGCATTCAAAAGTCTAATTTTTTTTCTTTTGTTTTACTATGTCTTTAAGCAAATTGTTTATGTTTGCGTATAAGTAAGGTCGATCGTGGTTAAATTTTTATCCGAAGCATAAAAGTCATGTGATCATGAACAAAGGATACACGTTAGGGGAACTTTGTCTCACTGTACTTTACCTAATAGGGAAATAGTATGTAAAAGATCTGATTTCATAACATCCTTATCAGAGTAAACGTTGAGAGGCTAAGTGCTCACCTTACAACACTTTAGAGAAAGGTTTAATTGTTTCATCATTCGGTATATCCAATATATAAATAATTATTCAAAAAAAACTTCGACATCTAAGATATCTTGAGCTTTTTTTATAAGCCTTTTGAGGGAAAAAAAAGGACTCAGTATATGCTAATGATATGGAAATCATAAAAATGATCTTCAATAAAAAGAAGTTGTGAAGCTTAGCTTCAGAGTTGGTGGTGAACATGATTGACGATCGATTCCAATGACTATAACCGACTGTCCCGAAAAATATATAACCTTACGTTCATTCGTGTAAATGAAATACTCCTTGAAAATGAAAATGAGATAAAGGAATACACCCTTTTCCAGCGACTTTTCGAAGAAACGGGGCACTTTTTGAGATAGTTGTGGTTTCTATCATCCAATTCTGTGAGATGATACACTATTTTTTTATCGATCGTTCATCAGGAATTGCCGAATTCACTCTCGGAGAAGGAACGACGCTCAATGATGATGTCTTTGTGTATTGATTCAAATTAGGAATCATCAAGGCAAATGTAGTTTTCACCGCAACTTGCCTGTTAGAGATACGTAAGAAGACTTAGAAATGTCTATAAAGGATGCGATACTCTTGAGAAGGATATCCAAATTACAATTTAACCTTTATTTATATATCATGAAAATCAAATCCATTTATCTATTAATCTCTCAAAAAATAAAAATAAAATAAAACAAAGAAATGAAGAAAGTTTATCCATCACCACTTTTGTCTTCTAACAATCCCAACACTAGCTTGGATGCGTAGGTTTTCCCATGACATTGACAAAATATGATCTAACTCTTAGCATTTAGATCTGAAGGATGTGAAATGCCAGTGATTCAAACTGCGCCTCGGCATGGAGTAGTCGCCAATCCTACTTCATGCCTTGAACAAGGCATGTCTGGTGTGGTTAATGACACCATATTAACCCACTCCCAAGCTGGAAAATTGGAAAGAGATATGACTGGCTCTGAATCGTGGGTGATATGGCGGCCAGCAGCATTTTGGTGCCTTTTGTTCTCCATTTCAGTCATAATGGAGGGCTTCTTTAATCTACTACTGCCCCAATTCTACGCCATTCCTGCCTTTTGTCAGCAGTTTGGTGTTGTTGGACTTAATGGCAAGTACGAGATACCGACTTCATGGCAAGCTGGTCTTTCTATTGGCTGCCTAACAGGAGAAGTCGCTGGCCTGTGTATGAGCGCTGTTGCTGTAGAGCGTCTCGGGTATCGCAAGACTCTAATCATCTCACTCTTGGCACTAGTTGCTTTTAACAACATCCTTTTCTTTTCTCAGAACTTGTGGATGATATTGATTGGCGAGATTCTTTGCGGGATACCGTTCGGTGTCTTCCAGACACTGAGCTGCACATACGCTTCGGATGTGTGTCCAATGAAGCTTCGCCCTTTTTTAACCACATACACCAATATGTGTTGGCTCATTGGACAGCTCCTTTGCTCGGGGGTAATGCGGATGCTGGTGGGGAGCACCGACCAATGGGGTTATTTTATCCCATTTGCTCTTCAGTGGCTCTTTCTTTCACCTCAAGCCATAGTTATATTTTTTGCTCCGGAGTCTCCTTGGTAGGTTACAAGAATTTCTTCGAATTCCAATTTTTTATTTCTTTCCTGACAATTATTTTAGGTGACTAGTTTGCCATGGTCGGGAAGAAGATGCAAATAAGGCATTCACTCGGTTGACAAGCTCCAGGAATACACTATCTACTTTCACGGTTGATGATAGTCTTGCTATGGTTAGTTCTTTCGTCCATTCATATAATCACCTAGCTTTAGTTCCTTATCATCTTCCCAACTCTCACGATAGATTACTAATGAAGAATCACAGATGGTAATGACAAACAACTAGGAGAAAAAGCTGACGGAAGGTGCTGGCTTTCTCGACTGCTTCAAACATGTCAATGTCCGCCTGCTCAGATGATGATCTGTTGAGGTCACGTGGGTAGTACAATATATTCTCCTTGCGTCTTCCCGACTGGTCCCTCCCGATGTATATAGTACTCAAGATATATTACCTGAATAGAGCATCGTTCTTTTTCCTATTGACCTGAATCTCTGAGCTCCGCTGTACTATCATGTGCTGCACCACATAGATCATCCAGAATCTGTATGCGAGTGCCCTCATGGGCTACTTCACCTACTTCTTTGTGCAACCTGGCCTCGAAACCTAAATGGCATTCAACATGTCTTTGGCACAGTATGGTATTGGCACTGCTGGCATCTTCTTGACTTGGTAACTGATGGACAAGTTTGGACGGCGAACACTCTTTGGGTGGGGTCTCTCTGTTCTTCTTGCCGCCCTCCTTGGCATAGGGAGCGCAGGAGTTGTCGAGTCGAAGGTGGCAGGGTGGGTAATTTAGAAGTCATGATTTCGCTCAAGCATTAACAACATATTTTTTCGGAATTGGCAATAATATAGAGTGAACGCAAGTTTACATGCAACCAAATCAAAGATTATCATCATATCACGATCTCTCTTAGTTTTACATCTACATAGTTTACTTCCCATATGTATCGTGTTTCTCGGCTCTTATCTATTCTCGGTAACATTATCCGGAACTTTAACTTGTTTTTTAGTTTTTATTTTTTTATGCGGTGTTTCTGTAATCTTTACTTGGTTTTGAGAGCCGATCTATTTACCCTCATTTTTCTCCGTTGAGCACCTATTATTGCCTAATTAGGCAATTTTTGACCACCCTGCCATTTGACGACTTTGGTTAAGTCTCACATACAACTAACTCGATTAGGAATAAACTATCAATAATTGCCAAATTGGGATTTTATGTGCAACTCTAGACCTACTAATACATTAATTCCTGTTTCATAATTTCTAATAGGTATGGATAAATCCGCATGGTAAGTACCCGCTAAACTCCGCAGATAATCGCGCCTTGTTTGTTAACATTGTTGTTCATATCTAGCCACTGATTCCCACGCTACATTTCACTTCACCAAAATCACAACCCAACCATTACACAAAATTATCATACACTCTAGTCCTTACGAATTTCTTCATTAAGTAACAATTAATGTACTTCTAGCTATGAATAACAAATTTTAACGTAAAATAGCAACAAAATTATGTCGGATTCTACTTTCCTTCACCGACCCCTATATTCCTCTCATTGACTCCCCCATCCCCTGGTCAAAGTCGATCGTAAGCTTGTCTCCTGTTGGCAACTATTTACACAAGTGATTTTATTCTTTGCATTGCATATAAATGTAAATAATAAACAAATAAGTCACTAAACAAGCCCAGATAATTTCTACAAAAACTTCTATAAAAAAACTTAAGAGTAAAGAATTAACCGTTATTAACTCCACACAAGGCATATTTCCCTAACCTCGCATAATCTTATACCTATAGCTTTCGAACAACATCACCAGCAGAAAGCGAACATGCCGGTCTGAAGGGTTGGCTTGGATCAGCACGTAACGACATTTTCACCCTTCTTGTGAAGATGGCTCAATATTATAGGGCACACTCACGGCGCTATATTGCTATGAAGGGGCGGCTACAAAATACGGCCTCAACAGCCTTTGTAGATAAACCAATCTTGCAGAAGTTAACCCGAGTCATCAATAACAAGGGATTTAACTTATTTTGGCATAAAAAAAAGAAGATAGAACTTGAACTGAGAGAAAAAGATGCAAATCCTCAATACAATCCCTCAGTTTGTACTGGGGATTTTCGAAGAACGATAGGGGCCCCATATAGCCATGAAATCAGGCAATTTGTGGATGGTCAAGTACGGGACGCAATTCCGTTGCCTGATCTTTTCGATGCATTCTATCACATTCCTGGGGGCCAGTCTCCTCAATCTAATGCTAACAGGGTTCTTGATCCCCAAGTTAGGCGTCATAAAAGGCAGCTTCGCGCCCAAAATTCCCACAGTATTGGTACTGGCGAGCATAGCACTAGGAGAGAACCATCAAGATTCGAACATATTCAGTCAAATGAAGAAATATCATCTACACAGCTTGCACGGCGCAATGGCGAACTTGTCCGTCAAATTCAGTTAAATGCTCCTCCTAAACAAGGAGAAGGCTGTAATTGTAAGCGAACAAAAAACCATCATTGTGGTCGTGGTGCTTGCGGATGTAAAAAAGGAAAGACTGGATTGAATGGATTTTGCACAATAGATTGTCATAGTAATGTCAATTGTGATAACATGGACCCTACAGCTCGTACATATATGTTGGAGAGTAATCAGTTACCTCAGCTACTCTCAAAATTCCCTGACCTTTTTAAGAACAAGCACAAAAAGATACTGACATTAATAACACAGATAAATACCCTTTCTTAACAGCAAGATGATCCGCCTTTTTTGGAGCTGGATGCTTAATTTTAACCTTAGTGATTAGATGATATAATTTGTTAGATATAAACCTGACCTAAATGCCGGTATTTTCTTCATTCCATTCTAGACTTCAAACTCTACTATATAGTGTCTTTTGTTTTTAATTGTAACTGAAAGATGGTTGATTTCTTTCAAATCCAGTTTACAGAACAATTATTTGAATGCTCGATTTTGTGACTGGATATGACTCCTCCATCAAGTTTTCCTGCCATAAATGTGAAGTTGCTAGGAGTAATCGATCACTTTCTTCGTTAGCAGTCATACAGTAGAAAGCTCTAGCTGACTAAATAGATTAGGTTGTGACATGGGTAAAGAACTAGAGTAAGAGCGAGTCCAAATAAGGCTTAGTCTCATACATGGGTACCCTGAAAATACGAAATTTATAATTCCCCTTGAGCAGGGCACTCTTAAATCGAAAAAAAAAAATGATAGTGTTCTGGATAAACTTCGCTATGAGCTCGGTCCCCCCGCCCTAAAAAGCCTAATTAGGTAAAAAATCGATATGTTCGGAGAAAAAAAACGAGGGCCCATAGATCGGCTTTCTAAAGAAATCCTCTTGAAGGGTGTAATTTTAAACTTTTAATGATGGTACGACAAGAGTTGTGGTAGGGATTAAATGTCCATAAAAAAAGAGTGTAGCGAAAAAGCTGGCCTTAATTTTTTTTTTTTTTTTTATTTCTTACACTCCGATATTCCGATCTTACATATTCTAGGATCCCCACCCAAATCACCCATCAATCACTCTAGGTATTATTTGAAGTTTTGGTGATAGATTTTTTTTTTTTCCTCCTCGCAGGCGATATTTAATTGACTCACTACATTTCAGGAAGAAATTTTTGGCATTTCATCGGTTCTCAAGAGTTGATTTTATGGTGGTTAACATGAAAGAGTTAGAAGATTACCTAATGTGAATTTGTTTATATTTTTTTGAGCGCCCGGGGGGGTGGGGGGGGGGGGGTGGAGCTCCTGGGATTAAGATATATGTTTTACACTTTAAAAGAACTACTTGTCGCTCTGCTCACTCGATGTAAATATCTCCTACCTTTACGCTCACACTCTTTTCTCGTTCAGAAAATATCTTCGGAAGATATAGTGGAAAAAAATAAAAAAAAACTTAATCAAAATGTAAAAATTTAAATGTATGTTTTATTAGATTAAGTCGTAACATTATTGCAGCACATAAATGTTGTGAGCTCAGTAACCACGAAGAATACCTAAAGAATGACATCAACGATTCAATTTTGTAGAATACCTGATGCAATCTAAATTATGACCATTTGCTCAGTTTCTACTGTGGAAACAATAAAAATACCTACCTAGGTGTCACTTAGCGTTTTACATTGCCCGCAATCCCTTCAATTTTTTTATCATGTATGTGCTATTTTCGAAATAGCTATCATTAATAATCATATGGAACCTGCTCTTCTCCTTATTCTGACAATATCTTAATTACATTATTCTGAATCTTTTAGTACTTTGTGGATTTCTTGATGTGCTTTGCTTTGACTGATTAGAGAGATCTGATATGGATATTCCCGGATGTGTATACCATACTTCATAATTAGTCGTACATTTTCGTGCTTAGCAAACAAAACTACCTGTGATAATGATCCTAAAACCTAATTACATCCCTTCAAATAGCTCATCTTAAGTTCTTACGTTTATTAATCTCTAGATTATATTGATGTAAGCAAATACTGGACTTGGGAACTCTAATACTGCTAACATTATTTTCTCCAAAGCTCATAGCTTATAAGCGTATTTGATAGAGCTAAATAATTCCGAAGGGCTACTTTTTTCTAAGCTGGAGCAAGCTTGACCTATCATTCATTCAACTGATCATTTTAAAAAAGCACATTTAGGCCGAAAAATAAGAAAGTGTCGCTTTTTGAAATGCCCAGTCAATAATGCCTCTAAAAACCAAAGGAAATCAAGTTCCCTTAGTAAGAGAGCGGTAGTGAGTTCTTTGGGGGGCCGTTCTAAATAGCATTTGTGATGATATAATTTTAATCTATCTTTACAATCAGGTTATGTACTATTCAGAATCTCAATGTCAGTTATGATTATCGTAAAGAATTTTCGATCGGGCATTAGGAATATCTGAATTTCCGCTTACTATTGTTATGTTCCTCTGACGTCATCCTTGTCTGAGGAAAGTCTTCTGTACTAAGGAACTGTTTACTATCACGTGACCTTCGTTCTCGCATTATTCAATCAATAAATAACGCCAATCCCTCTAGTAGTCCCGTAGCTAAAAGCCGCCATATCACCATACCAAAACGCCTAAGAATATAAAAATGCATCAAGAAGCCAAGAGAAATATTGATGGCAGATTTCAATCTACCAAAATACGAAAAGGTATTCTCTATACCTTTTACTTGAGAAGATAACTTTTGACAAGGTTTTCTACATCACTCATTATTTTTACCTTAAAATCCCTATTACTTGTATGAGAATCATACTGTTCAATAATAACGTTAATATAAATGTTACGAAAGCACAATATCGATATGCTTGGCTAAGTTTTTGGCGACGAAAATGTACTAAGGAGAGACCTATAATTGCAAACAACAAGCTAGCTATGACGCCAATGGCAACGCCAGCATCAACTTCCATGCGGAGCTTTTTCTTTCCGGTTGTAGCTAATAGCCACACAATTAGTAATAGAGTTAGAGACGCGGCGTAACATCCAATGATTGTGTGTATTAAGAAGCTGTCGTGCTTTGAATCTAATATTTGTTTATTGATGTTTAAGATTGTGGTATTGTAAAAAGTAGAGTATCCATTTTGCATATCTGTAGATGAGGCAGAGTCCTCCAAAATACCTTCTGTGCCTACAGTACTTTCCTGGTCATAAAGCCTATCATTCTTATTATGGAGTAGAGAACGTTGCTCCCCAGACAATGATGCTGGGGTAAGCCATTCTCTTACTTTGTCCATAGGTCTCCTTGCTTTTGAGAACATGGATGCCAATGTTTTTGCACCAGGGAATGACTCCGAGTTTGGGTCGATATAGACTAGATATGGTTCTTCTTCGACTTCACTGCCATCATCATACTCATTCCAATATGTGTATTGGGGTTGTGATTTTGTCTGTATTTTGCTAAAAGTTTGTTGTGAGACCGGTCGAGAATAATTCTCACCCCTACATTTATACGAATCTGGTACAGCCGTGCGAAGATTTCTAAGTAGACTAATGTACTGAGATATTAATGGATCAAAATCTCTTTGTAAAAAACTCTTTGGATTGTTGAGTATCTCATCGTAGAAGAGTTCCGTTAAGGCCCTTGAGCTAGTCCATTTCTATATAACTATTAGGATACATAGACAAAGATCTTGGTGGCGTCGATATTACCGTATATTTCTTGAGAATTTTATGAAAAGCGACACGTTGAGCATTAATGAATTTCTTTAAGTTCCTTATATCCTCTCCGCATCTATATTTTCTGTTAGAGAGATATTTTATAATAATCCGAATCTTGGTTACCTCTCAATGTGTCTCTCACATCTGATGAATTTATCACAACACCGCGAATGCAAAGCATCGTTTTTATTCTTATCTAATACATATTTCGATATCAACCTAAATACTTGTCTTTGCAAGTTAACTAGTTTCTCATCCTTAGTTTAGACCTATGGGAAGAGTGGGGTAGAAGGGCAGGGATACTTACGTAAGCGACTGTTGATCTCATTCACTTTACTTTTTACGAAGAGATCAACACGATCATGTTGATTTGACAATTCCTCATAAAATAATTCCTCAAACTGCTGAAATCGCTCATCTTCATGGCCTGGGATGGTTATGGCTTGATTGTAATTTTTTGTTGTATGAACCTTGATAATATTTTTCAGTTCGTCATAGTCAACGTTGTCTGCTACCATTAGCCACGGAATTAACACGGTCATATCTTGACAGAAAATGAGGTTTCACTCACACGGTGCCCACTGGGGGGTTGACTGAGCCCGTAAATTTTGGCCGTATTTCATTCCTATACTGCAATAGAGCAACAAATTTTTTTTTGGTCGGCTGGGTATTCAGGATAATGATGACTGCGCGAAACCAAGGCTTTGTGTAAGAAGAGTGCAAGATATATCCTCCCTCTTTTGAGTATAAAATTGGACAGTCTTAATTGGCGAGATACGCCTGTAGTCGAGTCGCCTCAAGTGGGAAAATGAGTTGGAGAGCAGTCAATATTGTTACTTGACCTAAGAAAACAACACAGGTGTTAATGAGGGAAAGAAACTGTACCAACCCCCGGCGGAAACGAGCGGGGTTTAGCAACTAAGATGATTTGATGTTAAATTTGTAGAAAAAATTCTTTGCCACTCGTTAAGCTAGCACATTGACTCGGCCAGTGAGGAATCAAGGTAAGTGCCAGACGAGAACTTGTGGAAGGTAAGACACAGTAAGTTGTGGGTGATTGAGAGAGTGAGCGAGAAGTAGACAGGCAAGCATGCGAGCAGCTGGTGAGTAGAGAGTGTATAGAGGGGGGATGAAACAGTAGCTGTTATCTATTTATATTTTTGGTTTTGCGTGATGTAATCTCATTCTACTGATCTGGCATAGTTGTATAAGTAAATAGTGCTAATTATGCCAAGTATAGTATAATACGACGACGACAACTATACATGCACTTAATAAAGCGGGACAGAAACAAATTTTTGCACTTGTGTCTATCCACTATCACCAATTCCCAATCCAGCCAGTGACCTTTCCTTATGTATTCACATGGAGTAAACAGTCAAGCACATTATTTATCTGGCGATACATGTAAGCCCTTTATATTGTGTGCGAGAACATAACATTTAATGCAAACCGAGCGGATAGTGAGCACTGGATCTCAACCCAAATTTATTATGAACCCTGATTTGTAATAGTGGTTTGTGCAAGTTTTATCCAAGCCAATCAGGGCTTGATGGTCAGTCCTATGATGTACGCATTGCGACTTCATACTCAAAAACTCTAGAAGAACTTTCTCGACCTAAACTCATATACGCTCGGATACTGTGGGCGGTCAGAGAAGCGAAGCTAGTTTTTGCAGCAGAGATTTAAAGCTTCTCACTATTGAGAAAGTTTGATGGAGGGAGGGAACATTTAATGCCATGAGCTAGCTAGCTAAATGACTGTAAATGCACACTTTCTCAAACGTTAATGTTCTCGTCTGCATCATTCTGCTATTGCTTCATTTTCCCACTCACACCCTGCTCATCTGGCCCGTCCATTCGTCACTATGCCTCTCTACTTGCTATCATTGAATTGTATCATTGATTGTCCGTAATACTTCTAAAAATATCCTTGTCGTTTCGGGTTGAGTGTAGGGATTACAGCTGATCTACACTCGGTTCAGACGGAGATAATTGGCAATAGCATGGGTATTTGACGCTAAATTGCTTCACCGTCTTTTAAAAGTATTAAGGACTGACTCTGATAGTACTCTCTTTCTCTGTGGGTAGCGGGGGCGTTACGGAAAAATGCCTTAGCGGCTGTGCTTTCCCTAACGGCTGCTTTACGCCCTGGAGACAACCGATTAACAGTTACGAAATCACAAGATTAGCGTACAGTAGAACCTGACATAACCCATACTCCTCGGTGCACAAAATGGCTATGGGTTATGACAGGTTGTGCGTTGTAGCAATGTTCTAATTTTAGATTTATGTGTCATCTACCCTCGCTTAAATATATATATATATATATATCACGTGATATTATCACGACGCATAGTTAGTACAGGTAATTGTATTCAACAATGCTTGAAGATACTTTGGATGTTCTAGAATAAATCATATATTTGTAAGTATTAATTAGACGGAAGAAATTCCTCAATTTCGTTTGCTTTGTATGCACAAGTATTACATTCAGTTTTTTAACAAATTATTTCTCAGTAATATGACACTGAATTGACACTGATCTTGCGCAGGGGTCATCTCGTGCAGAAAAGAATATGTTCAGACAATCAAGCACACGGATAGCCTCGCCATGAGATAGAACTCTACACGACTCTGAGTCCTCTTCCATCACAGAATTTCTAAGATGAAATCCTCAGCAATAGCTTCGTAGCTTTTGGTGCTAATGATATTCTCATGCTCATGGCACGCATAGATTTAACCATCACATGCTTGTAGCTTCTGCGCAGGAGTTAAGTGTTCAGCAGTATCCAAATCCCCGATGCTTTCTCAAGTAATGTCATGACGATTTTCGAATTCTTTGATCACGCCTGAAGAAGCCTCAACAGGTAATCTAGCTGTCTTTCTAAGGCAGTTAGCCAGAGTTACCTCAGTAATCATATTCCATGCATCATCCGCAAGCTCCATCGCTTCCAATTAGATTAAGACGAGAGCTAAGCTGATGTGAACTTTGTATCCTATCCACTGGTTGCCCGGAGATAAAAAAAAGGCTCAATAATGGGCATCAAAACATGCAAGAATGTCAGTATTCACGGGTTGAATATAGCTAGGCATATTTGTCTCAAAATTTTCAACAATAATTTAGGTAAATGTTCTCAGATAAGTGCATCCTGCGACTTTATCAAGGAAAAGCATTTGTCCCTATCGTTAATCCACTTAGTGAAAAATCACTTGTCTTCTAGGCCATAGCATTGTGCCGGCGGATCATATATTTGCCCCCCATGCACCCCATGCGAGCCCCCCATGGCTCTGCTTAAACCCTGAAAGCCAGAATACTGCCGTTCTAAATCTGGCCTACGATAAATAGCTGCCTAAAACTTTAGGTGTTTAAACCACAAGAGACAGATCATCTCATATTGATCGCGCTTTAAGTACTGACGTTGGGCTAAATTATACTTTTGTTGGTAAACAAGACATGATATAGTTATTCGTAGTAACGTTTTGAATATAATAATATTGCTAACGACCAAAGACCGTAATTAGTACTAGTATGCTCATAGTTATTACTAAAAATATTCTGCTAATACATTGAAGTTGCATAAATAACCGCTAAGTAAAGCAGTGTACCTAAATGGGGAAGCGAATTCTCAGTCTACTTGATCGCCTGCGCTTTTAGGAAATACAGAGATGACTGCCAGGCCATTGGGGGCACGCGTAGGGTTCATGGGGGGCAAATATATCATCCGCCATTGTGCCGATAGTAGAAGCCAAGTTCTTTTCAATCTTTTTGCGAATTGACATGGTTGAAATTTTTAATATAAACATGTAGATATAGTAGTACTTGTACCATTAAATGTACATTTAAGGCTTAACTTCGGTGGGTTTAGAAATCAAATTCACAATAGTTGCCACAACAACCGTAATTGCATTACGTAAAAGTCACGGGAAAAAACCAGACCGGCTAAATGCACATACCAAACCCATCCAATTTTTCGCACTAGTCTAACTTTAAATGATCGTCAGCTTAGATAGAATAATATTCAGCACTACGCCTAAATAGGTTAAGCTTTATAATGACTCGCTTAATGGGGATGGGATCAAGAAACGACTTTCTGGCAAAAAAAGTTGTGAATGAAGTAGTAGTCGCTATGGTAACTTAATACTAGCTATTTTTGTTTACAAGCTGATACAGCAAAACCGTCTCAGAGGTAGGACTTCAACAGAGCAATTCCTTCTTTTATTTTTAACGTATAAATCCATCACTCTCTCCGATTTTTATACCGACGAAATTAATCGTGTCGAGTCTGTACTCTGTAAACATCACTGGAATGTAGAAACCTGAAAGAGCATAGAGGTAATTTCGCTGGACGATGCCTTCTAAACGAATGACTTTAATCTTCCATGAATGCAATCAAAACCCAAGTCAAAGCCTGGCTGTTAGGTGTTTTCAGAAAAAAACTTAAAATATTCATTCTCGATAACTTGCTTGTACAAATTGCAATGTAGGTTGGCTAATAAACGTTAATGTTATTTTTTTCGTACGTTGCTGTTTAATGATGTTTAACAAAATGGGGTGTGGATTTACCAATTCATGTTAACCACATTGAGTTTTTATGATAAAAAAAAATAAAAAAATATTTTTTTAAACTCGTGAGCATGTATGACTCAGCTTGAGCGTTGCGCAGAGTATCATTCTATCTAGACCGACGATCAATCTAAAGTTGAACTGGTGCGAAAAAATTTTTGGGCGTATTTGGTATGTGCAATTTAGATACACGGTACGTTGATTTAGCCGGTCCGGGGAAAAAAAAAGAACCCATGATTCCTTAAAAAAACTATGGGTTAAAAGTGGGGGAGGGGGGTGAACTGCAGGTTATGGGTTTTGACGGGATCTACTGTACAATATAGTAATCGTGATTAATCATTGGAGAAAAATAATAGTCCTTATTAGTCATCACGTCACTTCGATCATGTGTCCGGCATTTGACCTTGCTGGGAGAGATTGAATCGTTCTACAGCAGATTCGGAAATTAAAATAAAATTACATATGGCCTGTATACTAACTGTGCATCACGAAGTTTCTATCTTTTCGATGAAAATTACCTCCGATGGTTGTAGAAAGTGAACGCTGTGTTTTCTTTGCATTATATATACATCGGAAAAACTCACTGGGAAGAACTTTACTCTATGTTGTATCATCAAGACAATGACTGAACTACGAACAACCTACCCGTGACTGTTGCTGTCGGAGTTCATCCGGAGTACCATAATATTTCAGAAAGGAGTGCTCTGAACCCTGGTCAGAGGTCTGGATCTTTTTTTTTCCTTTTCATAGGCCTATTCACATTAGCTTTAGCTAAGCATTAGCACCATGCGACACATCATAACTTGCCAGATTTTCAGCTTTGTTCTGCAGTTTTTAGCGGGATTGCTAAACGCAGGGCAGTTATGCAATGCATAAACGTCGACTAGCATTTGACGTGATTTATGCAAGATAATATCAATGCTGATGATAATTGCTAGTGTACGACCCCTGTGAATTACTGCTAAATGAGCCTTGACTTAAAACACCAATTAAATGTCCAATTTCGCCAGTTTACTGTTTCCCCCGATTTTCAACCCATGTAATAATTTCTTGATTGTGTAATAAAACTGTACCCCAGCAGGTTCGAAATTTGTTCACCATCATCAAATTTTATCCAATAAAATAAAATAAGTTTGTATCTTAAGTACCTTACATCTATGAATCTTACGAACTAAGTTTCTGCCATTCATCGTTAGAATTACAGGTCTTTCAAAGTCATATATCTGCTCCATGGCACTTGTGAGAACTGTTTATGCTCGTTTGGCAAAAAACCTTTTAAAATTCCTACATAACCCAGGATTTATAGCTCATAGATATCTAGTATTTCAGTCAAGTCGATTTCATTGTTTAAGAGACAGCTTGGAAGGCTAAAAGCTGGTGATAGCAGCAATGGAGCTCGTTTGGTAGTGGTGCTCATGATTTATATTTTTGACAACCTCTGACCCCTATAATTTCCAAATCTACAATAAATTGACCGGAAGCTGACGTGTTTTCTTCGATTCTCTTGTTATGTTATGTAGATGTTGAGAGTCTTTCCTACTCCATCCATTGTAGATGTGATCAAGTTGCTCGCCCGCAAACCCGTCTTCTTGAATATTGTAGACTAGAATTTCCGAGGGGAAAGACAATGCGACATATTAAGCAAATATAGCGGGAAGGTGCAAGAATTGATATGGTTGTTGAAGTTTCTAGCTCACGGTAAGTTTTGTGCTCGACGAATACAGAGTATCTTAGAGAAGATCTTTCAATGCAGACGGTCGCTTGAAAGTATAATAATTTTTTTGAATAGATAGTTAGAGGGACTAAAGTTACACTCATCAATAACCTTAGATCAATTAATGGCATTCTAATAATCAAGTATTTCTATCTTGTCATTTTTTATATTCAATTATTGTTTACATAGTCGTAACCATATGACAGAGTAATTGTAGGGTTGATACTAAGTAGCATGAATTACGTCAAATACTAACCTACATTTATGCATTGCATAACTGCCCTTCGTTTAGCAATACCGGTTTTAGGTACTGTCTCAAGCTAGACGCTCAGGCTTACAGATATCCTCTGTTTCTATAGCAGCGTTAAAGTAAACAAATCAATAACCAAGTCAATAAATAAAATTCCTTGAAAAACATATTATCAATTAATGTACCTTCCAAACACAGTAGACTTAGACCTAAAGCAGATTTTACTAAATTCAGATTTGACATATATGTTTATTTTTATAACTATATAAAAGAATTTTTCATACGTCTCTTTCTTGATTTCTTAATGACCTTCCCAACTTATTACCCGGCTTCTAAGGCTATGCAATGCATGACGTGGACAAAAATAATCATGAATCTAGTGCACAATTCTCTTTTAGTGATTAGTATGTATTTTACTTCAAGTTCTATTGCCGAAATGCTCTGAAATTTAAAGTCCTGGCGACAAAACAACAATAACGGCGATAATAATGACATTGACATTGATAGCGACAGTGACAGTGACATTTGCATTTCTTGCTACAAAAAATGATGAACAAACATGCATGACAAGTCTTTTTCCCCGCCGTAAGCTTCATATCCGCGCCTGTGAATCTCCCTAAGAGGCATTTGGAACAGAGGCCATGGAACAGGGCTACAATCTTGTTGCCAGTTGATCAGATAAACACAATTCGAAGATTTTCCGTTAATGTCTAGCATGTGGTGGGACTGGAAAAGAACGAAAAAGCAGAGAGAGCCGAGATAACGGAAGACTTGCTGAAGGCTTATCGAAAATGACCGAAAGAGAAAAACTTCAAGACGTAAAACTGGCAGCCCAACGGGCCCAACGGGAGTCGATGTTGTTATCGATAGTTGGGAAAATTCTGAAAGCTCATTTTCTATCAAGCGTGAGACCATAGATTACAGTAAAAGACATATTCATGGACCAGCGATTGGAATGGCCAAGCATCGAAGACATGACCGTAACATTGAACTTTTCTCTGAAATATAGGGACATGGCTAGTCTGGAATCACTTCAGCACAACCGACGGACTATCCCTCAGAAAAGCTTTCTAGAATTTTTCCAGACAAGTCAAGTTATTTGGAATATAAAAAGTGGATTTCGAAAAGAGACTGTAAAGTCAATAATTCCAACGGGAGTTTTACATCCTCGCTTGCACAATAATTCATTTCTCTTTATATGCAGTGTCGATAAAAGTAATCAGATCTACATCAACTGCAGTACGATAACTTGAGTAAATATTTAAATGCATTTTAGGCAATTATTATCCCCAAAGTTATTTTTGGTACATATCTGCATAATCTTGTGATGAACGTATGGTCTTAATCATGAAGAAAAGTCATAATCATCAATAATACAACTTAGGACATCGATTTTTCGTGTCTTTGATATCTTGTGCACTTTGAGGGACATGATACTTGTGTAAAGCTCAATTACAAACGTTATTAGAATTTGATAATAATAATGCACAACAAATCTGGCAAGTTATGAGGTGGGGCATGGCGCTAATGTGGGTGGGCCTAACGAAGACTTAAGAGAGAACTAGACCCCTTACCAAAGCAATCTTAATTGAACATGATTGTGCACCGGATAAACTTCATTTGCTGCTTCTGAGATTTGAATACTTTTTTTGAGCTCTGTGCTCTATACATTCCCAACACATACATAGAGTGAGCATAAAGTAATTTCTTCCCTTAGAAGAACTCATATGTGTAACAGATCAAAATAAAGAAGCAATGTGCTTTCGACTAAGTGATGGTAATTTATAATCTTATATATTCTTCAAACCTACTTCCTTCTCATGCTTTTATATTTCTGCCCTGACTCTCTTTTAAGACTATCATTAAACAATCATTCTATCGGCTCCTTTCTAGAAAGTTCCATTGATATCTCTACTACTACGGGCTTCATAGAATTGTTCTACGAAGTCTTTTCTAGAGGATTCTATCAGCTACTGAACTCTTGCTATTGCCTAGGCTACATAGCATAGGCTACAGGGAACTTCCGGCTTGCTAGCCGCTACAATATGAAAAGATTCATCAGGTCTTGTTTAGTGACACGCGGCAAGCTTTACATCTAATAGAATTTTTTATTCTCAAACTTTTCTTTTAATCCACTCATTCATCGACACGCACTTAGCCCCGCCAAGCACTCGGCGTGCATCCCTAGACCCCCCAGACACTGGACATCGAATAGTTGAACAAAAGAAAACCACGACCAAAATCGACAACTCCAACAAAAGTTCCCCCACAATACTCACCTCTTTTGAATCTACACGAAAAGCAGAGGCAATTAAAAATGCACTAGGCGCTCCCCAAAACACTGAGAAAGAGACCCTGTCAGGCAACGATATTCAAATGAATGTCCCATTTGAATCCTATCCCCAATAACTGATGCCCCTGACATCCACACTATTCAGTCTCCAAACCTTCTACTAGAAACTTCCACAGTCTCAAACTCCAGAAATAATGTTCGCGTTGCATCCCTAGACCTAGATTACCCAGGATCTGATGTAGATTTTTCTGACGATCTTATTTACGAAGATCCCCCTTACGATGACTTTCCCCAACCTTCTGTCAAATTTAAAGAAGTTCTATTGAGCGTTTCTGAAACTGTTTCCCAAAGAATCCTAGATGCTCAAATACTTTTTGGTACGATCTCTGCCATCTTAGACGTACATTGTCAAACCTCCGATCCAGAAATGTCACCCACACATGTTCGCGCTCTTAAGGATCTACACGAAGAGCTCATAGCAGTGGCAAGACGACATTTCGAGGCATTTGTGAAAGGTAATTCTGCTCAGACATACACAAATGAAAGCAAGGACGCGATGTGTACCCCCAAAAATAATAACACCGTAAAAAGAAACTCTAAGCTCAGCTACGCCCAGGTTGTAAGCCACAACTCCAGAGTTACCCCCCAAAATGCACACCTCAATAATAACGGCCCGAGCGCTAAAGGAAACCCCTAATCTGATACAGATGAGCGACTCTTTCTCCGCTTGCCTAAAAATGATCCCCTTCGTGCGCTCTCTGGATATGCACTACAAACACATCTGAAAGCAAAATTAGGTCCTGACGGCCACCTCCTCTCAAACATCATGCTCACTTAAACGGGTTTTGCTTTCTGCCCTACCAAAGGAAACTCATTTAACCTAGCCGAAAAACTAGCCGCTTCCAGTTTACTGGACAGCAAGCTAATTGAAAAGTCGTCCCATTGGATATCATATCGTGTGTTAAATGTCCCACTCAAATATGGCACCATAAACGAAAATTATGAGCACTTCATGGAACCTGTTACAACTGCAGCGTTTTCAGACAAAATCACATCGGCAACTGGAACCCGCCCTATCTCCATTGCCCAATTACGCGATAATGATGCGCAACCAAACACACCCACTACAAGTTGGAGTATACACTTTCGAGAGAACCATATCAAACTCCCACGTGTACTCTTTCTTTTCGGCTGTATTATAACGACCCGCGTCCTCCCACCCAGATCCTCAACAGCTCAATACACACGTTGTTGGCTCTGACACAACACTTGCGTGTGCGCTTCTCTTCCTCGATACCGAATTTGTGGGTCTAGTCAAAACACAGAGAAAGAACATATAAACCAGTGTGAAGCATCATCTGAACACACATACCCCCCACGTTGTATTCATTGCCATGGGCCCCATGCTGCAGACAGTGAATGTTGCCAATTGCGCCCAAAGCCCTCCAGTGCACCTTAGACAAAGCCACAGATCACTGCTATCCGTCAAATTAGTGCAGAGGCGCGCATACGCTCACAGTTAGAAGCTAGCTGCATCGAAAGTCCATATAAGACAGCACAAAACTCCAGCTCTAATTCAGCATGCCCCCCGAGCCAGTCTAAGAGTCACAACTGTGGCGTATCTCTGACCGGTAATTTGACCCCAAATAGCGCTAAACTGCCCACATCAACCAACCATTTTGAAATTCTTGATATGTATCAGGAATTTTGGATATCTGTTCTGTGGCAGATGAAGTCACTTTAGGGGATTGATAGGGAATTGATAGCTCTTAATTTCCTTTTGTATAAAAGACTTATCTTATTCTACTCGTTGTGAGTCTACCTATATACATTTCTGATTAACCTCCTTCATGGATCAGAAATATTAGCTGATGCTATAAATACAAATAAATAATTTAAAATAAACATAACATGCAATCCAAAAGTAACACGATAGAAAAATACAAACTGATAAGTTTAAAATACGTCGACAGTAATAGTAACAGTGGCCTGTTCTCTACAATACGATCGATATATTTATCACTGGTTGCCCCTATCAGATCAGCACAGGTCTTCAAATATAAGCGAGGCGGGAAGAGGCGCTAGTGTCACTAAAATAGCAGCCAATAATACTGACTATATTTGACAATATGGAAGAGCCGAACACTGAAAAAATGACATCTTAATGAGAATCACAACCCACAAGAAAATAAAAAATCAGTCTATAACAATACTGTCTCTCAATGTGGGACGGGGTGCACTAAAGTACGAAATTTTATAAAATGAGGCACATAAAATCATTGTAGATGTCATCCTCATTCAAGAACCGTATATCTTTAGAGATTGCACTAGGCGGATCACAAAACACCACCCTTCTTACGAATCCTTTTCATCTACAGATGATTCAGTGTCAGCGCGACCACGAGTTATCTCCTATGTCCGCAAATAACTAAGTCATTACACGGAACAAATTTACGCTAAGTCAAGTGATATTTTACCCCTAAGCCTAAAGTCACCCACGGATAAATCTCTCCTTATATTTAATGTTTATAACAATAACCCACTAACTACAGGTGGTCAGAGCGCTATGTAAGCTCTCTACACACTCCCAAAATCTATATACAAAGGTGATTTCAATCTCTATCACAAACGCTGGCAGCCTTTATGGCCTCGGAGCCCATCCCCCGGAGCCGAGAACTTTATCGAATGGGCCGATCAAAACAACCTCATTGTCCTCTCGCCTCTTGACAAGGAAACTCATAAACGAGGTAATGTTTTTGATTTAGCCCTCGGGACGGGCACATTACATTATAAATCAACATATCGTATAGCTTCACATTTAGACTTAACCTCAGACCACCTGACACTCTCAACAACAATTGGATGGGAAATATACCCTGGTGTTGGTGTCACAAAATGGGTATATCACGTGATTTAAGTATATAATGAAACAATTTGTATTTTGAATGACCTAAATCTAGGGGGGCTTACTCTCTATTTAAATACACAATAAAAGGGGTATATCAGTTGAACTCGCTAAGACTAGGGAAATTAGATACAGGGGTACAGTAATTAGCCGAACGTATAATGAAGTTAGGCAAAATGATTGTCAGCATAGTTATTTAATCAGTATTATTCTAACAACTGGTATTCAACCTAAGCTTAAACTAAGTACTCTGGATGCTTCAATTTCCTGAATCTGCTTACCACAGCTATCACAGCTATCACAGCTATCACAGTCATCACCCTACTTCCTCCCTCGCTTAGCACTGCAGCTCTAGATAAACTAGCAAATAGCCTTACAGAAGCTTTACGGGCTGTATACTCTAGGTCAGCCCGTCGGTCTATTAAAGATGGAAAAGGAAAGCCCTGGTGGAACAGCGAATGTAAGATGGCCAGACGAGACTATAAATCAAAAATAAGAAAACACCTCAGCATAGAAGAACATAGGAACGCAGCAAAAGAATACTACAAAGTCATTAGGAAGGCAAAGGCAGCTTTTTATAAAGCTAAGGTGGAAGAAGCTAGCACAGCAAAAGATGTCTTCGCCATTGTAAAATAGTATAAAACAAGGGGAACTTACCGCTCATCTCCCTTACAAGATCCCAGATATCCGGAACTTTCTCCCGTAACTACATTATGTGAACAACGAAACATTCTTTTGAATAATTCCCTCGTTAACACAGCTGAGACCGGTGATATACCTATGGATAGCCCAGCAGTACCTGTTCGCTCACTAGAATTTCCCTCACTTACGGAGCATGAAATAAAAGAATCCCTATTTAGAGCTGGAAATACAGCCCCAGGCTCTGACGAGACCTATAATCCTATTATAAAGCTTGCGTGGCCCTTAATTAAAACCCAAGTTCATTCTCTCTTCTGTGGCTGAATTTCTCTCCGTCATGATCCAAATATCTTCCGACAAACTGTGATATGTATGCTGCAAAAACCCAATAAATCTGTTACGGGCTGCGCCCCACTTAAGTTCCAAGGGAACAGGGGTTCTCCAAGACCTTACTAATCTCTATATTTAGCACGGGTAGCGATCC
>QVIK01000815.1:0-21681 GCA_003957845.1 Oidium heveae | reverse complement strand
TCCGAAGATCGTCATCTAGAGGTTGCAAATGTTAGCGATACGTTAGTGGTAATCCAAAAATCCCTTGAAAAATTTGAGGATACCATTCAAGAAAATATCGGAGATAACCTTAAGAGAACTGAAGCGTTGGGGGTATTGCTTGAAGAATTTAGCAAAATACTCAGTCGAAATGCGAATGTTTCTGAAGATGTTAGACTTCTCTCGGATGTGGTTAAAGAAGAATTTGAGAAATCAATAGCTGCTGTGGTGGGTTCAAAACTTGAACTAGATGAAAAATTACAGCAAAACTGTGATAAAATTGATGATATATTTGAAAAACGATTTGGCGACTTATTGATTAAGTTCGATGATACTAGGGTTATAACCGAAGGTGCAACTAAATCAAGCGAAGAGAAATTGAATCAGATTGAGGCTTCATTAAAAGATACTCAGACAGCTACAGAAGATCTTAAGCTTCTTGCTGGTCATCTAAGCAGTTCTTTTACTGAATCTCGCTTTACATTGGACAAAAGCTCCCAATTAATAATAGATCGCGTTGAAGAGACTAATGATAGAGTTAAAGAAGCTCATATTGACACAAAAATTGAACATCAGCAAACCCGTGAGAATATAAATAAGATACTTTGTATGATTGAAGGTATTGATAGTACCTTAAAAGAAAATAGCCCTAAGATGGCAGAGTCTTTAAGAGACTTATGTCTTATCACTAGTAAGCAGCATGAAGATTCGAGGGCTTCTATATCAACACTTGAGGAGAAGATAAGTGAAAAAATGCTCAGATTTGAACCTCCTAATTTATACCTACCACCACCTCCGCCAAGTCATGAGATTTTCATTGATAGTAGTGCTCACGAGAAACTGGACAAGATTGTAAATGGAATGAATATCGCAAGTAAATCGTTTTCACAACTAGATATGCTTGAGAAGATTCATCAGCAAGTTATTAGAACCGCTGCCGAAGTTAAGGAATATTTTAATACACAAACCAAACAAATTTATGATGATTATGAAGAAAAGAAAAGGGCCACAGAAGAAGTTAGTAGTATCTTAGAAAGAAAGATCGCTCAAAAAGAGAGCGCTGAGGATACTGTAAATTCTCTACGTCAGGAAGAAGAGCAACTGAGAAGCTCAATTTCTGATTTGAAATTAGAGCAAGAAGGTTTAACGCGAAAGAAAACTCGGCTTAACGCAGAAGTTGCTGGTCTTGAGACGGCCTTAAAAATTAGACGTGAGGAACTTGATATTATGGAAGAAAGAGCTGGGAGTCTTGAACGGCGTATTCTTGAAAGTGTTATTGACCAATCACGAACACTTTTGATCTCTAAAACCAACAAAGGACGAGAAGCAATGAGTCGAAAACGAGTCCCTAGCCATAATAGCTTATGCAATAGCCCTTCAATATCAAATTCCATGAATATGAGTCAGATAGCTGTTGAGATGGTGAAGACAGGTAATCGAAGTGCCAAAAAAAACTCACAAAACAACTCTAGGCGAATCTTATCATTAAGTCAGATCACCGATAACGCTTCTCCTGGATCTTTAAATCGATGCCATAGCGTAAAGACGCCTTCCGGGGTCCTTCGAAAGAATAGTTGGGGTGGTTCAATCAGTCTGAATCATGATCATTTGAATGAAAAAAATCTTCGAATAAAGGAAAATGAAGATGTCATTACGGAATTTGATCCAAATTTCTACGACGATGTGCTAAGCAGTAATAGTGGAGAAGTTATTTTACCTAAGAGTGCAGGAAGTAGGTTTAGTGAAATTACTATGGAAGATGGAACAACAAGGAGTCTCGAACGAAGTGATGGAGATATTGATATCCTCTCTGAAGTTGAAACTCCAGTTACAGCAGAAATTGAGCCCACAGATACATTTGTAGTATTGTAAAAATGAAAAAGCTAGGATATTTTTCTTTTGTGTATAGATGACCTATGACTAGTTTCTTTTTTTTTTCCCCTCTAACTCGGCATGGCAGAATTACTAGATGTAGCTCCTTCCGATAAAACTCAGTCTTTTTCTTATTTTCCTTGTGTTTTTTTTTTATTTTACTAGCACGTTTAGAAAAATTACTGATGAGCAGTATATTTCACAAATTAAATGAATAAATTTCTAAAATAACATAAATATAATTATCATAATCGACATAGTCAATGAATTGCTCTCACCACTATGTCACCTAATAATGACGGCATGGCGTGCTCAGTATAAACAGATCAGCTTGCCTCATTTACTTTCGACATGTGTACTATTAGTTTACTTCTTAAATGGTTCTGAATCATCGCAAAAAAAAAAAAAAAAAAAAAAAAAAAAAAAAAAAAAAAAAAAAAAAAAAAAAAAAAAAAAAAAAAAAAAAAAAAAAGGAAAAACTTATGAATAAATATCCGTAGCATTATTCTGTACTACTACTTCTAAATAATGAGATTAATCGATACTATTTCTCTGATGATTAGGGCTATGGAGGGGAGGTTGGCTTTTCTGAGGTCTAGTGTTACCTAATAAGGTATAAAGTTATGAGTATGTAAATATATATGTTGATCTAAGACTAGGAAATATACCTATGTATAATAGTAACACTTAATCATAAATGACTAAGCATAAATCGAATATTCGCTAACATCTAGTTAATTAACGAAAAAAAAAACCCCAAAAAAAAAAAAAAAAAAAAAAAAAAAAAAAAAAAAAAAAAAAATTGAGGTCGATTTCCGACGTGAAAAAGGGTAAATCTTAAAACCCGTTAGATATAATTTTTTTTTTTTTTTTTTTCGCTAACTAGACCTCAGAAAATCCCCCTCTCCCCCTCTCCCCTTCCATAGCCCTAATCGTCGGAGAGATAAAGTGTCGGATGGTAGTGTGGTATGCCATCCAGGTCCTTCTCCTAAGTAGAGTCTGGGTAGCCTGGGCACCTACCCCACCCCACTTGAGACGGGAGATGGTTGGTTCGAATCCAACAGACCTAACCACATTTTTCGCGCGGAGGATATTTACAGGATGGTGGAGGCATGTCTGGATAATCCAGGGGGTTTGTAATTTTACTTGAATGGATGTTAATGGTTGAGGGTTGACCAATGTTGTAGGAAAAAGCGATTGTACTTCGTAATGGCATTTACAAATGGAATCTGAGGCATGAGTGTATCTAATGATAAAAAAAAGTTGAATCATCTAAAAATGTAAATAAACACTGTCACGTTAATTGATATTAAAAAAAAATATATATATATATATATATATATATATAATAATCGTCGGAGAGATAGTATCGATTAATGTCATTATCTAGAAGTAGTAATAATGCTACGGATATTTGTTCATGAGTTTTTTTCTTTTTGTGATGATTCAGAACCATCTAAATTAAAGCAAGGTTCCTGAAGAATATCGAAATAAAGAAAAAGAAATGAATCATATTTTTATGAATGTAAAAAATTGTATTCAAGAAACCGATTTACTATTACTATTGTACACAATCTTGCCCATATTTACTAAATAGCCCCTGGCCGATAAATATTCAATATGTTCAAAAATAACATAAGGCTGCATATGTAGGCAAGAATTAATAGTAGGTAGCTTTTTTTTTTTTAATTGTTACAAAATATATACCCCTACTAGTGGCTCCACCTACGATTTCTACCGTGGCCATAGGGTATTTTATTAAGCTATATACATCTTTCGTATTAGATCCTACTCATATCTATTCACAATGATTACAAACATAAATACCTAAGGTTTAATTACAAGCTATCAAGCTCATCTCGCTTATCCCATTTCATAGTTGACTGTTTATTATTTACTTTCACTTAGAACAGGTTGCCTAGCCAACATAAATATACATGCATTAATAAGCGAATGGGTTATCGAGTATAATAGTGCTGACTGAAATATTTATAACCTCAACATTTATAGATAAAGATCTCTATCACAAAGATTGAACAGGAAAATCACGTAAAGGAAGTTTTGGTGATTACCTAATGATTATGTGCTCAACCATAAAAAGTAATAACAGAACCTGCCTAGATTTTCAACACACTTCCTGAGTACAATAACTAGGAAATTAACAAGTTGTGATTCCTTAAAATATATAATTTTTTTGAGAAGACTTCTAGGTTAAGAACTTGGTAAAGGTTTCGTCAAAGAATCAGCGAGCAGTTTATCTGTCGGAATATATTCGATTCTAATTTCTTTTTGTCAATACAATCTCTTACATAATGGTAAGAGAGGTCGATGTGCTTTATCTTTGTTAAGCTTGTCCCTTTGGAAAGTGCAAGAGGGTTTTGATTATCAGTTAAAATTCCAAATAAACCGAAAAATTGATCAAAAACATTAAATTCGGCAAGAAGTCCATTTAGCCAAACTACCTGTTTACAAGCTTGAAAGAGAGCGACATACTCTGCTTCAGCTGATGAAGTTGAAATCAATTTTTGTTTTTGAGACTGCCAGCAGACTGGACCGCCACCAATTAAAAGCATAAACCCACTAACAGAACGCCTTGTTACAGCATCCAGAGCAAAATCTGAATCGGAATATATAGTAACCATCATTTTTGTTGAGATCTTTTCAGAGTTAGGACCAAAAGAATAAGAATAATCAATGGAATTTTTTTTTTAAATGCCCAAGAACACGACAAGCAGTTTTATAATGTCTAATGACGGGAGAAGCATTGTGGGTTCCAAGCTGTGAAGTAATAAAAGAAATATCGGGCCTTGTACCATTAGAAGCATACCCAATGCTTTCAATGAGACTTGAGTAAGATGAATTATCTGCCAACTCCTCAATCTCCTTTGGTGGCAAAATCCTATCATAATTGTGGCAAGGCAAGTCCAAAGCTTTAGCTTCACTTAGCCCAAAAGAATCGATCTTGCTTTGAACAATTTATTTTGTGATATTTTCAAAGTTCGTGTTATGCGATCACGAGTAACTTGCCAGCCAATTACTGTTCCAACTTTACCCAAATCCTTAATCTCAAAACAAGCCACTAGCTCTTTTTTTGAATAAACAATATTTTTTAAAATTTTCGCACACAAAACCATTTCATTAACATATACTCCAAAAAAAATGTTGTTGAATTTTAATATAAATACATTGATCACACAGTGATCGTGAGAAGCCAAGAGAACTGAGATTTTTCTGAAGTTTTTCAAACCAAGCTTTCCCAGATTGTTCAAGGCCATAAATTGCCTTGTTAAGTCGAATAAAGATGTACCCTTTAATCCTCGTGGGCACCTCCTATGTACCTTCTTCTCGAGATCTCCTTCAAGGAAAGCTACTTTGAGATTAACTTGATGTAATTCAAAATTATTAAAGGCAGAAACTACAAGTTAATTACTAAGTGAATCTATGATTGAAGTAGGAGAGTAAGTGTGGAAATAATCAACGCCATGAATTTGGCAGAAACCTTGCGTAACAAGTCTGGCTCAATATCTTCCATTAGATTCAATGGAAAAAACCAATCCAGATCCGATCGGCCTATGTTCATGAGGCACATGGGTTATGAAAGGAAAAATATTCTTTTTGTTTAATGAGTCCAGCTCTTCATCATTTACAACTAGCCATTTTTCTTTTTCTACCCCATTAATAGCTTCAGAATATGACTGAGGAATCAGTGAGTATTCACCAACGTGAAGTATGTGGCCATGGCTGCCAAGCCGATCTAGGATTAATAGGCTTGAGAGTGCGTTGGCTCCTCCTATAAACTGTTGGTTCAGAAAAATTTGCAGATTGAAAAGCATTATTAAATTTATTAGGAAAAATAGGATTTTCAGGCGACTGAAAGTTTTGTACATCATTTGATAAAGAAAATGAAGAAATTGATGTGGAAGAATTGAAGCAAAAAGGATTGTTTGTAGCACAGAGGTAGAATTAGAAGGAGAAAGTACAGAGCTACCAGAGAAAGAAAGAGAAGAAAAAAGAGAAGAAGAAATTGCGTATCCTTTAGTAAATAGTTGAGAGACAGAAATTAAATTTCGAGTCATTCTAGTTAAAGCCAAACATCATCAAATGTTATAGACTGGCTATTAGTACCTGATTCATAGTCAAATACTTCGAAAGATACATCACTAACACCAATGACTGCTGAACTATGTTCTGATGCAGTTTGGACATATTTATTGAAGGGGCGAAGAGAAGTAAAGAAGGGTCAATAATGAAAAATATGGTGTGTTGCACCGGTATCAAGAACAATATCATTGTTTCTTGTCGCCCCAATTAATGACAGCACGATTTCCTCTACTTTCGACATTCCTTCATTTGTGGACTCATTCCGTTAGGATTTATTTCGATTTTTCTTACTGTATTTTTCAAAAAGTCTCCAAGTTTTTGCGGCTTTTTCTGAATTTTTGCCGGCCCATCTTGTTCCATCGGGTGTAGCCAACCAAAGAAAGCAAGATTCTCAAATATGATTTTGAAGACCACAAACGGCACAAGTTTTGACTTTGTGAGACATAGAAGAATTAGAGGACGAATTACGCACTAACGATATTGTTAGTCCAGAATGTTTAAGTTCAAAGTTTTTCTGAGTTGTCCGGAGTGAGCCCACACAATCAATAAAAGTCATTGATGAGTCATTCCTTAATGTAGTGACACTACCGCTGTGACATCCATCACTACAAGTGTCGAAAAAAATTAAGTAGTCTGTTTTTGATAATTTGATCCGAAGGTTTTGAGTTGAACCGACGGATAAAATCATAGTCTGCTTACTTATCAACTCTTTGGCAAACGAGTCGACATTAGTACAGTCAGGCATAGTAAATCCTCAAAATTCTTTGAGAAGACGCGCAACTTCTTCTTAAGCTTTTGGTTTATAGTATTCCTGAAGGGCATCCCACATGTCCTTAGCAGTATTACTACCATGGATCAAATTAGAAACGTCATCAGCAACTAGCTGAATTAGAACTGCTTTAATCATGCCATACTTAGTCACAGAAATTGAGAATCAAATCCTCGCAGTGGCATTTTTGACAGATATAGCCATTGAAACTGCAATTTGGTAGAGCTCTTTGCTGGTGAGGTTAGTTCCAGCACCGGTAACATTAAAGCCAGGAGGATCGACGTAGACATTAATCCAACAACTAAGAATAGCATCCCATAAATGCTTTGCCGAAAAATTTTGATGCCATCTTGCTGCTTGAAATTTTGTAGCTGTGTCGACAATATGAAGGACTGGATCAGAATCGATGTAAATTACATTCATGATAATAGAGTGATTTAATTGAAGGTCTGAATAGCGTTTAAACTTGAATGGACTTAGTGTATTTGACGATATGTGATGAAATGATAAACTGTATACAAAGTTAGATAGCATAGTTAAAAAAACCCTCAAACTTTATCATTACATTCGTCATCTAAACAGGTCCTGTTGAGAGTGAAGCAAAGGTGAATGATTTTTACACTCTCAATTTTTTTGGGTTAGGCTGGCCTTAGTTTGTATAATGGTTGACTACTTAAAATTTTATGTAACAGCTCTATTTTGTATCTTACATCAGTATCTAGCTTCTAAAATAAGTAGAATTAAAGATAAAGACTAATTTATCTACACTTCCAAGTCCAAATAATAAAATTCAAGGTATTTATCTATGTAGTCAAAGAATTCAATATCTAGTAGGACCTCTACCTGCATTTATGACCGCCTGAAACCTTGCAGGTAATCCTTCAATCAATCTTATCAGATATCCGGTAGGCATGGATTGCCATGCCTATGAAACAATTTCTCAAAGTAGATTATGTGTTTACAATATTCCGTCAGCCAGATTTAGATAATTCCGCTGGATAAAGTCTTTCATCCAGCCCCAAGCAGCCTCGATTGGGTTGAGATCAGGGGAGTTCGGAGGCCAATCGATGGGAATCATTGTTCTTTCTCGCATAAATTTCATCTTTTTCTCATACAAATTTGCAGGAGCACTGTCCTGCATGACGCAGAGCCAGGGCTTCATAGACACTATCCCGTCTATGAGATGTAAAATACCCAATATGAAGAGGATATGCAAAAACTTATGAAAATGAGTGGAACTTATGTCGCGTAGTGAAAAGCTCAATAGAACAGGCAAAAATACTTATGTTCTGGCTAAACAAAGACTAGAGGGAGTAGACCCCTGAATCGAGGATCTTATCTGCATGAATTGGAGTAGGAACATGGCCATGGTAGTATGGTATAATTTGTGCTAGTAAGATCCATTTCTCATGCTATTTATTGACTTTTCGTTTTGCGGTTACTAGGAACATTGGCGAGTGATACCGATAGCCCCCTAAAGTGATAACTGTAGCCCCCTGCTTCGCAACTTTTGGTGGATCTTTTCCTAAAACGTAGGCGGTAAGGCTAGCCTAACCCAAAATACTAGAGAGACAACATCATTTTTAAGCAAGAATAACAAAGGAGAGATAGGTGATCCCTGAGGCACCCCACATACAAGCTCCTTAGGCCTTGTGATACCCCCTTGAAACCGGACTTGAAATCTGCGGTTTGTTAGAAATGAAGAAGTCTATCGTAGTACTGATTTGGGCCATCCTTGCGATTCAATCCGCCACATCAGTCTGTTGTGAAGGACTGCGTCAAAAGCTCCTTGCACGTCGAGCGTAACAAATGTGGAGGCCCAGCCTTGTGTCTTAGCCTCTTCAATATTATGCACTACACATGAGACAAGATCCGTCCCTGAACGTTTGGGTAATGCCCCGAACTGTTGTTGACCAACAATATCCCATGCATTGGCTAGATGTGACATCTTTTTTGCGGGCATTCTCTCCAACCCTTTTCCAAGACAAGACAACAACGAGATTGGCCTCCATCCTTTCACAGACGAAGGGTCACGCCGAGGTTTTGGAAGAAAAACAACTTCCGCTAGCCTAAAACAAACCGGGTGGTATCCGAGTCGAAGACACACACGAAAAAGCTGTATGACATGAGGTCCTAGATTATTCCAACAAGCCGCGAGTAGTTCAACCAAAATCCCATCTGCTATTGGACTGGTATTCCCACAGCTAATGGTACAGGCCCGTACTTCATGTTCCGATACCTCTTCTGACCATGGAATATGCTCTTCTCCTGTTAATGTGCAAGGGAGAAGGTCTTCTGATGCCGAAAGTCGTGCTAAAAGACTGTCACTTAAGACATGAGCATTTTCTGCTTGGTCTGATATGAAGCACCCTTAATGTCGAAGGGAAGGAGTGATGCCGGTATTTCGAGGAGCCGCCCAATGCATGAGTTTATATAAATCTCGAGAGGATCCAATACATTCTACTTCACTTTTCTAGCGTTCTCTTTTTGCGGATGCTACGATCGCTCTGAAAGTCTTCGCCCTTTCATTGCGCTCA
Organism: Oidium heveae; assembly: GCA_003957845.1. Classification (NCBI taxonomy): domain Eukaryota; kingdom Fungi; phylum Ascomycota; class Leotiomycetes; order Helotiales; family Erysiphaceae; genus Oidium; species Oidium heveae. The sequence goes on along the minus strand of QVIK01000815.1, from coordinate 12,384 downwards.
GATACTTCCGTCGCCTCTCGGTATTCAAAGTGAGCCGATTTACATTCGGTGTTCCACCAAGGAGCACTTTTCCACTTTGCTTGTTAGGCTGCTTACCGACCGCTTTCAGTGCATTTTCAAGAGCCCAATTGATAACCTGAGCAAATTTATCTACTTCTTCTATTGTGCTTAAAATTCTAAGTGTAGGCTGTCATTGCGTCATTACTCGGGCAAATTGTGGTAGATTTGCTTTCGAAACTCGAAGCTTTCCATCAATCGTTGGTGAATTTGCGGCTAGTACTTTGTGGTTGGGGATAAAACCACACATAGGAAGATGGTCGCTAGTCATGCACTCTTCAGTGCTGACCCAAGCCATAGTTTCACTTATATTAGTGAATGCTAAATCTAAGGTGGTCCCGGCACGATGTGTCGGTTCTGCTACAATGAGACAATTGAGATTATATTCCTCTGCCCATTTTTCGATTTCCTCGCCTTGTCCGTAGTAACTACTAGCACTAGGCTGCCAAGCCTAGTAAACCGAATTGAAGTCACCTATTGCAATTGATTTAGAAGTAGGTATCTATCGTATGAGAAGTTGTACAGCTGTAGGATCATGTGGTACCTTATAAAAATTCAAGAACATAATGTCATTTACCTTTACCAAGCAATACTCACCGGTCGGAGAGGGTTAGTACTTTTGGACCGAAGTTATTCTCTTGGGATCCTTCCCAACATAGGTTGCAGCCCGAGGCCGGATATTTTTGCCTCTAAATAGTAAGTATAGATCGTAATACGGGTGGGTCTTAGTACAGTTAGACCACCAAGGCTCTTGCATTGATAGAACATCGATTCTGAGATCGCATGCGCAAGATAGTGCGATGTCTTACGTACTCCCTCCTCTTCCTACAATTATGGACATGAAATTGATCACATCCTGGAGGGGAAAGCAACCCTGTGGGTTGCCCTTCATAAGAGCGATGTGTCACACGTTAAATTGACGACAGGAGACGCTGGAATATTGACATTTCAATATCGACTTCAGAATCTTGACTATTTATCAAGTCAGTTTTTGAATTTTCAGCTGAGGCAGCAGATTCTTCGGCAGCTTTAGCTCGGAGTAGAGCTTGGTACTCTCTTTCTCTTGCTTGACGGTATATCTTTACTTGCTCCTTTGTAGGTGCTCCTGCGCGAGTTGGACGAGCAAGACATTTTCGACTCTCTGAGCGATGTGGACCTCCACAATTTCGGTACCTGGTTGCAGCTATGCACAAATCCTCCGAGTGGTTAGTAGAGCCACAATTTCCACACGATGGTGCCCTGGAGCAATTTTTGGAAGGGTGGTGACCATTGCAGCGGTTACAGAACTCAATAAGCTGCTGCTTTTTACAAGGCCTCACGATACCCGATTCATCAAACAATCTGAATCTGCCAGGAGGGGCTTTGGAAAAGTACGCCATCCATGTTCTGTGGGGTGCTTGTGCCTTATTTCGACCGTATAATTTTACATGGGCTGGACGAATAGAGCAGACTCGCTCAATCTCGTCTGCAAGCATAGAGCCGCTGACCTCCACTTTTCCTTGCTCCATGTGGATAAAGGATTGTTCTGAAGGGATGATTATTGGCACCCAGTTAGTAGCACGCTCAAGTTTTACTCCCGTCAAAAAGAAATCATTTCCAGCTTTTAAAATTGCCTCACGCGCTTCTTTGCTACAAGGGTTTAAAGTAAGCCCTGAGTGCACGGGCTTGATCTTTCCAATCATTGAAGGTAAGAATGATAGTTTCTTGACAACCACCTCACGTATACCCGCTGGGGACAGTTTGTGCCATTTGATGCTCCTGTGTGAGACGATGAAAAAATCTATCATCTGAGGGAGCTGTTTGTGACTTCTCCTTATTAGGCGCATGATTGCTTAATTTGCTAAATGAGAGAACCTTTGTCTTGTTGTTTAATGTTACTCGGGCCTTCTTCTTACCCTTACGAGTCACAGTAGCCCACGTATCTTCTTCTATCTGAGGAATTATTGGTAATTTGTAATTCCTTGTATGCTTCCTCCAAGAGAGGCTAAAATCTTGATATTTCGAGAGGTTGCAATAGCAACTTCTTTCATTATGCTTTTGCTTTTTCCTGATCCATATCTACTACCTTTATTCGGTCGAGAGTGTGTTGGAATTTTTTGGGGGAGTGGGTGAGTTATCCAACGCCGCAAAATTAGCTATGGCCATTTATATGTATGCCTTGAAGACTTCAACTTCTTCTTTTTCGATTTCATCCTTGAAACTTGCTAAGGAGCTATCTATACTGCTAATGACAGTCGTACATATCATTAGACGTGCATGCCAGGCACGTTCGCGACGTTGTCGGATCGCAAATATCTCGACTAGTTCCTCTGGGAGGAACGCGTTCCCGACGTTTTGCTTGTTGCTACTGTTTGGAGTAGGTCTTTCGGTTATAGGACGCTTAGGTAGCGCTATAGGTTTGAGAATTTTTCTGCCGTCTGTTGTCTCTGTAAGTGGATCTAATTATAACGGTGATGAAAGTGAGGTGAAAGGGGAGAGGGAATTGGGTATTGGGTATTGGGTACCGGGGGAAGTTGATGGTTCCCTTCCGTTGAAGGAGCTTGAGTCTCTTGGGAGATATCCCTAGAATCAGTCATGCTTGAATTTTGGTGGAAAATTATGATATGTGGAGTACAAGTAGGTCCTTACTTGGGGTTTCGCTGATCCTAATATGGTATGATCTACAATCAAATTTAATAATTACTTCAATTTCAACCAATAATTTCCAGGCTAAGGCTTTGCCCCATTTTTCACATTCAACTATATAAATACTGTCTGCTATATCTGAGACACATGTGTGATAATAATTTTCATTGAAGTTACCTTATTGATCGAGTTAAATCGATTTAGCAAACCCAGATAGGAAACCTACTAGAAAACAAATCACTCTTCACGCCTTAACACCTTGGATTCATATAAATATAATCATCTAATTAAAAACCGGGGTATTCACATTCGCGCAACACAACCTTTAACGCCGTTTATCAGAGCTTTACAATAAAATTCAGGCTTGAGAGTTCTTCTTAGAAATTGAATCACCCCCTTCTGTGGTATCTCGTTCTCTTGTTTTCCCAGACTTTTGAGTGTTAAGAATATTCTCACGATTTTCACTCGTAATCCATCTTTCTCGCCCCTTTTGACCTTTTGGATTGACTGCTTCTTTCAACAACCCCAAAATTTTATCATCGGCTTGTAAATTATATCCGAAGCCCTTTTGATCATTAAGTTGCCTTGCTCGACGGATTAAATCAAGCTCGATTGTAATATCTTCGTTTGTAAGACTGGATGGCGTATTTGTCCCTTCATTTTTGGCCAAGAAGTTTCTGAAGCCTGAGTATGAGATTGGCGGAAGCTTCGGAATTTGGCGTGCAAGTAACTGAAAGTTCGAGTCTATGCTAACCTCGTTTAATGCGTCTATTCCAAATCCAGAGGTGTAGAAATCTCGATTAAGTTTTGAGGCATTTGATGGTTGTCGCTCAGAAAGACCACTCGTGTTAGAAGAATATTTATCTTCAGCTTCTGGTGCTGTATCAAGTCTAGGCTTTTTCTCTATGTGAGAGTTTGTTGACAAGGAATTACTTTGTGAATTTTCTGGCTCATCATGGCGCACTATATATGAATGTGCTGCAAGTGCTGCAGTATTATATGTCATAGCTAGTTCTTTTTCCGTGAAAAGTTTATCAATACTATATAGTGGAGAGTCAATCTGTGTTGCCATGAGGTGATTCTTTTCCCCTAGCCAAGAAGGAACTCCCAGACCATTTTCATAGCGTTGGCGAGCAGATGTTGAAGAGTCATCACAATGATTTGCTTTACGTTTTCGTTTGTAAATCTCAGGAAAGTTTTTCGTTTCATCAGCCTCACGACGATTTCTAGTGGCTCGTTTGCCATGGATACCTCCAGGGCTAGAGGGATTAGCAATACCAAATTGGCTTGGATGAAGGAGAAGAGCACTATTATCATTTATATCTATCTCCTTTTCTTTAGCAAGTCTTGCCTTCTTATTTGTGACACTATTGATCAATCGATCTCGTAAAGTAGTTCGAAGTGCTTCGTATTCGTTGAGCGCTAACTTTTTGTGATAATTATAGGTTGATTGAATTTCGGTCATCTTAACTGTGACATCCCGCTAAACTTCAGGTTAAATGATGCAAAATAACAAACCCAAAAGGCCTCACATGAAGAGCGGCAAGCGCAGTATCTCTTTCTTCCATGGCATCGTTACACTCTTTCGCAAACTCAGCATAATCTCTACCAGCTCCTATTAAGGATTCTGGTGCAATCTGTGTCATTCGATTCTGTTGTATACTATCTCGAACTAGCTTTTCTATCTCATTAGGATCGTTTTGAAGCAAACAATTGCCATGAGTCTCCGCTGCGGCAATAAGATTGATATCGATTTGGATTTTTTGAAGATTGATTCGATAATAACTATCTTTGTTTGCCAAAAATCCTTCTTCCATGGCGGCAAAGGTATCTCGTATCAATGAACGTTTTCGATCCCTGTTCGATTGTGAAATATTTGGTTGAGATACTGGAGAATTAGATCGATTTCTTTCAAGCCTTCGAGGCCCCAATGTGGGCGAAACATGAGGTGATGGAGTCATAAATATTTTAGAATGTGGAAGATTATTTCTCTAGAGATCAAATACAGGCTCTCTTTTAGGCACAGTGGAATACTTTTAGATGTTGTTAGCGCGATCGATTCCATGTGCCAAAGCATAAGATAAAGCCAAGATTTAGCTGGTCTATAGCTTCTAGCGTCGCAAACCAACCTTAATAGACGGGCGCTTAGGGTGCCGTAATGCGAGCAGAACAATTTCACATTCAATAGGGACCCACATTTATATCTCGGTAACTAGTGGTGTATTTAGCCCTGCATTATTATCATTATTATTATTATTATTATTATTATTATTATTAACATTTAACGCTAAGTAGGCAGGCTAAGCTCAACGTCCCTTAATCTAGACTTGAAGATTCGGAGGTCATGTAACTATCATAGCTCCTACGTGTTGATCTTCAATTAATAATCAGAAATTTAAAATTACATCCAACTTATGATGCGCTCTCTATTTTCAAAATGTAAATGTGCTCCACTTATCTAAAGGGCTAATATATCGCTTTTTACAAGAATTTCAAATACATGTGCATTTACATACAGTGTTATACCGTGATCACCTGAGCACCCTTATTACTGCCGGAAACTTCGTCAAAAAGGACCTCCTAGACTGTTAAGCTCTCATAATCATGAAGAAGATATCAAGTGGAATCTAGGCACAATTGATGGGTCGCAAGCCTTCCAAAAATGATGTACGGAGTATAGTCCGTACAAGTAGGACAAGATAATTAATTTTTTCTTCAATTCTTTTATTTGAAAAAGAAAAAAAAAATCAAGTACATTAATAATTTCCTGATCAGTGACAACCTAGTCAACAGATTTTTTGAGCCTTCGTCCTCTAGCGACTTGTAACATAACCAGAAGTTGGGGTAGTTAAATTTGTCATGTTTCAACGAGAGTATCTGCCTGGTAGCCTTACGACGCGCAGGCACGCAACACGTCCCTTTGGAGGCACGGGGCCGGTTATACATCCTGCGTTATCGCTAATCAACTGTTTAGGGGCTTCAAAATGATAAATAATAAATAGTAGTAACGGCAATGTGCTGGGAAAATCTGTTCTCGGCACTCATTGTGATTCTAACCAATCGGTTGTATATTCCACCGCGTTAGGTATAATATTTGGTCTTATTTGCGTGTGATCGATTCCCATCGGGTTAGTGGAGGTGGTCGTATTAATATTCTCAAGTTACTTAGTGTAGGGTAAGGTGGTCTCATTAATTGACACGATTGGCAATCTCGAATTACTTCTTGAGCTGCTAGTGCTATTTCTGGATTCCAAGATTGTCGAATTGCTACTCGAATTGTAGTTCCAATTGAGGAGTGTCCCTGACTCTCATGGACTTGTCTTAAAAAATGTACAAGCTCGTCATAATCCATCACTTGTAATAGGCGGATGATACTCAGCTTCCCAGTTTCTTCATCTTTAATTTTTTGGACGTCAGTTTTGATAAGGTGTAGCTTATTATCATGGACCGTAAAGTTTTTACGAGCCCACCTTCTATCGATATTTCTAGGAAGGTCTTCTTGTAATGCCAAATGTTCGAATACATATTGCAGGTCAACCCTGTTAAGCTGTTCTGGATATTCGACTATTTACAATTATGATAGTTCATGTACACAATCATTTTTCTGAAAAATTTTCTGGCAGTCTCGATCGTTATCATTTACTTGTCCTTCCCCTCTCTGGCAAAAAATATTCTCTGGTGGCCTTGATAAGTAATGTGACAAGCTGGTAACCTGGAATGTCCTGAAGCCTATGCTACATAGCATAGGCTTCCACCTACCCTATTTAAAATATTAGGTTGCAAGGGCATATTCCCTGCCGCATAAAAAAATGCAGTTATATTGCTCATGAATTAAATACCTCGGTATATAAGGCTGGAAGGGTATGGTTCCCAGTTGCATTTGTTTATGCATTTATAATTTACATACCTCTTGGCAAATAAATGCCTTTTAGAACAGATAGATATTTGTGTATATAGTTACAAACTCGCCCGAAGAGTAAACCTTAAGTAGAAAATAAACTTCTATCTAATATCTAAATGCACATCGCTTTATTTTATTGATCCGTAACAAGTAATAAGCAAGGAAATTTGCTTTACCTTGTCTGTATACGATTCTAATATTATAATGCTCTATACAATCCAAATATCGGACCATTCTTACCGGTTGCTCGGCTTTTGTCTGAATAGTCTTAAGTGATTCGTGATTCGTGATTACTATATATCGTCATCTTCAACCCAGTGTCGCCAATGTTGCAAAGCTAGAAGGATACTCAATAACTCACGTTCTTGTGCGGAATACCTTTGTTGCGTTGGGTTTAATTTTCTCGAAAAGTATGCAATTAGGTGCAGAACAGATCGATTATTACTGCCTTCTAAATTCATATGAGGTTGTAAGAATACGGCACCAACAAAAAATTGTGATGCATCCGACTCGAGTACTATAGGAAGTCGCCAATCGAATTTGCGGACTACAGGTATTGTGGTTAGGGCTTCTTTAATTTGTTTCCAAGAATTTTTTGCTTCTTCTGTGAGCACAACTGGTTTATTCTTTGGTCCTATGGACAAATTGATTAGAGGACCCGCTAACTTTGAATAATTCCTAATTAAACTGCGGAGATAACCTGCAGCGTTAATAAAGCCCCTCATTTCAGAAGTAGTTATAGGCATTGGTCTGTCTCGAATTGCTGAAATTTTGTCTGGATCAGCTGCTATCCCATTTTCAGAGAAAATGAATCCGAGGAAAACTCCTTTTTTAACAAAAATTTTACACTTTGTAGAATTTAAAATTAACCCATACTCAACAAAACGTGCAAATACTAAAATTAAGCGTGAATATAACTCAGAGATTGAATCTCCCCATACAGCTACATCATCTAGTAAGCCTGCTACGAACGAACGAAAAAGACCTAGCACCTCTTCCATGGATGACTGAAACGTTGCTGGGAAATTAAACAACCCAAACGGCATCACTAACCACACATAAACACCAAGCGGTGTAACAAATGCTGTTTTTTCGCGAGAGTTTTCATGAAGAGGAATATGCCAGAAGCCATTTTCCAAATCCAAGAAAGCGTAATACTTGTGGCTCGCAGCACGCTGAATTTCATCTTGAGTATTGGGCAGAGTGTGGACATCTTTTCTTGTGATTTTATTCAGTTCTCGATAAACAACACAAATTTTCTAAATTATTTGGTTTTTTGATGTTGTATTTTTCTTAGGTGTTAACAAGAGAGGTGCTGCCCAAGGACCATTACTTTTACGAATTAATGTACCTTCATGAGATCAACAAAAGTTACGAATAGCCTGTTGCTGTGCAGGGCTATATCGGCGAGGATGAAGTTTTGATTGGTAAATGATCTTCTGTATCAATAGAGTGTGATATTTTCGCCAGTTTATCTAATCGACGAAGAGCTTTATTAAAAAGAGCGGGGAATTTAGATGCATAAGAATTTCCATATCCCTGGCTAAGATTTGATATTTTATGGTGCCATTTGATGGGATTAAATGAAGGAAAACTGCTTTGTTGTTTGTTCAAGCAATGGATTGGCGTTAATAATGGGGTTTCCGGCATATTTAATAGCCGAAAGTTCCGTCACTTTTAAATTTTAGACTAAGAGCGTGGAAGACTGTTTGGCCTAGAGTGAGGTCACCAAGAAACGTATTATCTGGCGTGAACCCCGCAGAAACAGAAAAAGAAATTGACTAAGACTTGTTAGAGTTGTCTGATATTAAAAATTGTGCTTGGATAAATGCGACTTGAGTAACTGGAGACCAAATCCACCAATACCAGCTATTGTTGAAGGAATTAAAGAATTATAAGAATATAGGCGGCTGGCAAGTGATTGAGAAATATAATATGATGGAGATTCATAATCAAAGAATGTGGTGAATTCGACGGATCGAAATTCATTAAGACGAGAAAGAAAGAAATTATGTGGCTTTCATATCCTTCACGTACATGATCAATTTGGGTTGGTTGGTCATTTCTGCTGATGCCTACAGCCATAAAGTAGGGGTCTTGACATCTTTAAAAGATTTCTTCTTCTTGGAGTACTTGTTCTAAGAAATCTCCAATCTCGTCACTTATATAATTTCCTTCCGAGAAGATCATCTACCTCTCACTGAGTTACGTCAGCAGATTCCAGAACTGACCTGCCAATACTTAGAGTCCCAATGTCATCTACATAACTAAAAGGTATTCTAGTGTTCTTGTCATCACTCTGCGCGGTCTACACACACATTAGTGCCTGTGATATTTGAGCACGCAAGATCAAGTGTGCTCCCTGCCCGGTGCGTAGGTTCGCCAATAATGAGACGGGATAGATTGTGAGTTTGAGCCCATATTTCTATCTCTTCGCTCTGGCTACATGACCGACTTACACTAGGCTGCCATGTCCAATGTACTGAGTTGAAATCACCTATGGCGCCAGTCATAGGCGGTGGTGCCAAAATAATTAACGTGTGTATTGATGTCGTATTATTTGGTGCTTTATAGACTTTTAAGAAAATTACCCCATCACTACTACCCAGCAGTAGTCACGTAGTATTAGAAGATGGAAACTTTTGGTTTGCGAAAATTTTTAAGTTTTTTCTGCGAATGTCTGTGATTGCCCAAGTTCAGACATTCACTCTTCCATAGCGAACGTGATAGTCAAAAATAGGTTGCGATTTGGTGATATTAGATCACCAAGGTTCTTGTATTAGTATCACATCAAAATCTAACTTGTATGCTCGAGATAGTGCGTTATCATGTGTTGAACCCTCTCTGCCTACATTGATCGAGAGAAAGTCGATGGTAGGAGAGAGTCGAGAAGGCACCCGTAAGGAGCCCTTTATAATTACGTTTCAGGAACATTCTTTTCAATGAATACTTGTGACATGGAAATTTCATTGATTGAGATGATAGCCTGGTCATTATCCTGGTGGATAGTTGGTAGTAGTTGGGTTGCTACAGCTGCAGCTTCTGCGCATATCACAGCAGTTTTGGTCCTGATTTCAGTGTGGTATTCTCTTTGAACCATTTGTCTGATTATATTTTAGTTGATCTTTTTTACTGGACCTGAGAGACAGGGGCGGGCTAAGCAATTTCTACCATCCGATCAATGTGGATTTCTGCAATTGCAACACCTAGTAGGTTCCTTACTTTTATTAATGGGCTGCATTATGGATCCACAGTTTTCGCAGGCGGGCTCTCTAGAGCAGCCGCGTCTAGTGTGGAAGCCACGGCAGCGTTTGCACTGTTGAATAGGTTGCCGAGACTTGTTAACAATGGCGACCCTGATTCATCGAATAGACGAAAGCCAGGTCTAGGGGCTTGGCCTCCTGTGCAGTGTGCAAGACAGAAACAATAGGGTGCACCTGGGCGAGACTTGCCATGCAGCCGAACCATCTCTATAGGGATAATGGTGGTTAAGCAGCCTGGTTGGTTTCATATCGGTCTCAAATAGATGGGTATAGTTATTATTGGGATTGGTTAACCGAACTCGTTGGTTTGAGACTCCGAGATTGTGTATATGAAGATTCCTTTGCCCTTATCTAAAAGTAGTTAAAAAGAGTAGTTGAAAATATATGTTTTATCGTTTTATCAAATTTACACGTTTATTCTGTTTTTTACTGTTTTTCAATTTCGTAAGGATATTAATATAAATCGATTATTCAAAGTTGAATATTACCAACACTGATATCAGTGTTTCTCCCCGAGACACAGACAGCAAGGTCAAAAGAAATAAAGAAGACCCATTCAATATGGTCAAATTAAGCGAAGAAGGCAATTGTAATATAGTAGAAACATCTGATCAATCGTCGTCAAACAACCGTCGATCAAATATTCGAAAATCAATCATTCCTAACTTCCAACAAGATGTATCAGAAAATCCAGTATACGTCGAGTACTATACAGAAGAAACTTGTCTTGAGATAGATATCCAGTCGAAGAGCTTACGACCAACTCAGCTTAATGGATACATCGTTGATTGGATAAATGCCAAGCAAAAGAGAAAAACCCGAGATCGAAGACTTTGGAAAGAATTCATTAGAGTCTTTGCCGATTGGAAACTATCTCGAATGAGCCATTAGTTACTCTGGTAATCTTCGCCACAATATTAGTATTATCAACTGTCACCAGTCCATAAGGAGTTCTTAAAGCTAACGAAACAGTGGAAATTCTATAGGTGATAAGATCTGATGCTGGCTCTAGCTTAGCGGCATGTGTGGATGGACCATCATTATTGTTTAGTAGCATTTGCCGTACCTCCCTATCTTTGATGTTAAGCACTTGGCCTGTGGGGGTCCGAATTATCCGACATATGTCGGAGGGTGAGCAGTTCAAATGGATGCATAGTTTTTCATGAACTACACATGGGGATATGAGACGCCATTCATGGTCTTTGGAAATGCGGAAGAACAAATGCTCATCAGCTCCTGAGAGTGATGAAGATTTTGTCATGCTTTTTCCTGTCATTTTTAATGTGGGACTTTGGCTCATATTTGGTATAGCAGGAAACTTTTGATGAGCTTTGTTTGCAATAGTAGCACAAGTACTTCGAGTTAGGTTTAGTGCAATATTTGTAAGAATTGCTTTGGTGGTAGGTGTGTTTCTTGTTGATTTTATTATGATTGGTACAGCTGGAGGTGGATCAGTAGGTCGGGGAGGAAGCATTGGAAGAAATGTTGTTGCATTAGAACGTAAAAATTGCGCAATTGCAGATCTATGGCAGACCTTTATTGAGGCTATAAAGTTATTTCGAGTGCCTTTTGATGGGGGAGCAAGGGCAGCTACGACACTATTGCAGCAGTAAAGATTTCTACATTTGCTGCTCTTTGGGCCGCACGTCGTTGCTCCGCTTCTACTAATACTTGAAGCTCGAGTGGGTATGGAATATTTTTATTACTCTCGATAGTAGATGGAGTATCGTGTGGCACACTGGGTGAGGGTGTATTTGGGAAAACCTGCGAGATAGATAGATCTACCACTACTAGCTCCTTGCTAGATGAAGAAGTGCATAGTTGTGCTTGAACAACCGGTGGTAAAGTGGTCAGTGGCAAGTTAAATTGTTCAGTTGGTTTGAGTGTGCCTATAGAGGTAATGGATGATATAGGGCTTGTCATGGACTTGGGGGTAGTCTTGGTAGCCCAACATGATCCATGTAGACCTTTGGCCATTTGCTTATCAATTTCTTCATCGATCATTTCCATGTCTAGATAATTCTTTTCATTTATAAAAGTCTCAACTGCATCGATATCTATAAAATCTAGAGCTAAGCCGTTTTTTTTTTCAAGCGTGCTCGCAGTCTCGACTTAGCAATGTCTGCCAAAGTGAATTAACGTTTAATGTGTGTGGAAGCACCTTTTTGACACAAAAATAATCAATTGATATTGGATAGAGGATGAAACAGAGTGGGGTAAAGGAGATATGATGGTGCATGAATTGGGAAATTTATTTTGATTGTATGAGTATTGTATCGAATTAATTGTTTGTTTGTTTGAACATTATCTTGTAGTTTGATATTATAGTTGCGACAACTAGCTAAGAAGAGATATGATAGTCTTTGATGAGTCATTCAATTAAAATGTATGTCAGCTGGCCAATGTATTTGTAAAGATTCATATTATTATATACAATAAGTCACAAAAAAAAACATTTTTAGATATAGACAGAAATAAATTTCTTATTGAATACAGTTCTCATGGAGAATACTAAATGTATCGAAGCTCATACGACGG
>QVIK01000814.1:0-13428 GCA_003957845.1 Oidium heveae | reverse complement strand
CTAATTTCTTCTGTGTTCGGGCGGCAATATAATTCAAACTCTGGTTATGATGGTGAAGCTGATAAGTCGCTCGAGATACAGAGAATCTTTTTCTGTGCTTAGATATAAACCATTTTCTGCATTCTTTCCATTTCAGCTCTGTAATACTTCTCGACACGTGTGCTAGTGATGCAAACCGTTCATTACAGTGTGTTCCGCATCTAGCTGCCTGCTTAGCAGCTTCGTCTGCCCTCTCATTACCCTCAACTCCGGTGTGTCCCGGTACCCAATGTATCTCTATATTGATTCCATCTGAAACCAGTTCCTCAGTACGCTCATATATGCGGCGTGCCAACCATTGGCCAGGTCCTGGATCTAGATGCTGTATCCTTGCTATGGCCGCCCTAGAGTCTAACCACACGTGGACCTTTTTCAGTTGCGAACGTCTCTGTATTGTTGCCCGTGATGACTGACATGCTCGGGGCAACCCTGCCCTGAGTGCAATACTCAATGCTTGATCTATGCCGTACAGCTCCGCATCAAATACCTCCTTATTTTTGCCAAGATGCCTCTTTTTTATTTTCCATTTTTCTTTGCTCATCTTCCACGCGACTGCTGCCCCAGTTCTTTGATTTTCTAGTTTGGATCCGTCCGTCCAGAAAGACAGTTCTCCCTGAGCGGTTTGATATTCTGCTGCAAAGTTTTTAGCCTCAGTAGCATCCGGTATGATACTGATCGTTCCCGGAAACGGTTTATCTACGATTTTCGCTGTATCCTCAATACCAAATGAGGAATCGAAGTCCATGCCCTGTACCAGCAAGTTCGCTAGTCGCTGCCCAAGGCTCCTCACATTTGATGTAGATAGCCAGTCCCAGTTTGACACTTCTTGATCACCTGGCTGTGCATGTACATCCCCCTCACGAAGTGTTACTGGTAATATATCGCGTGTATCAATGTTACGCGGCATCGAAAGCAATCTTAAAGCGTACCGACGTTGTTTATTATTTAGGATAGGCATAGCCGGTAGGAGACCAGCCTCCTTCACCAAAACTCCTCCTGGTGCGCTTCGAAACATGCCTGTAATTGTACGGGCTTGTCGATTAATTATCGTCTGTATCTCCTGCTCCCATTTCTTTTGATCTCTCCACCATATCTCCGCTCCATATAGAGTTAAGGACTGAACTACGGCAATCTAAATTTTTCGGACTAGTCCAGGTGACAAACCGTTTGCTGAGACAATGTACCGAATACGGGCCTCGGCCTTTCGGGCTTTCTGAATGTATACTTCTTTGTGGGTTTTGAAATTCAATGCTGAATCAAGCCAGAATCCCAACCACCGCGTTGCTTCCTCATTAAATTTGAATGAGTGCTCTCCAATTATCATAGTGGCTTGACGTACTTCTGGCTGACGCCTGCGCTGTCGCGTAAATGCAATAGCCTCGGTTTTTTCATGATCAAATTGCATGATATTTCGAATTCCCCAATCGACTACATTGCTCCCAACTTCTTGTATTCGCGTTACGAGTGTAGAGACGTCCTCTGCCTCCACAAGGAAACTGCAATCGTCACAAAATGATGTAGTAAAGGTTCTAGGTACGGTATCCTCTATAGCACCAAATGAACCACTTAAGTATATGGTGAAGAGGAATGGTGACACCGGCGAGCCTTGAGGAATACCGGTGTCTACCCGAGCTTCATTTCCACAATTTCTATCGATTATCAGTTGTATACGTCTTTCTGTCATGAAAGACTTCACCCATTCGATTAGGTTTCCATCAACCCCTATATCCTTCATACGACGAAGGAGGCAATTGCGACTGACATGGTCAAATGCTCCCTTAACATCCATTAATAGGAGTGCTGCGACATTTCCTCGATCCCACGCTTGCTCAACCCTGTTAATAACTCGGGCAACTGCATCGATCGATGATCGCTGTTTTCTGCTCCCCATTTGTCCTTGATGTAGGACTCCAATCCTCTCACACCAGTCTGATAACAGTTCTGCTACCACTTTCTCGGCAACCTTTCCTAAGCAATTCAAAAGATTGATCACGCGGTACGATTTGACTAGTGAATAGTCTACTTTATTCGGTTTCCGGGGAAGAATCCCTTTTGCTGTACGCCAAGCGTACGGATGATAGCCTCGACGTAGACATTGTTGAACAAGTTTTACAATGCGGCTCGACTCCCATTTCCATAGAAGCCGGAGCGCCCCGAAATTGATGCGGTCTGGGCCTGGAGATTTTTTCACACATTGATGGTAAAGCGCTCTCTGCACTACTTTCTCTGTTACATCCTTGTATGCCGCTCCAGGGAATGGTGCAGGTACTTCCTGATTATCCACTGGAGGGGTAGGAAAACTAGCTTTACGTATCATATCCTCTTTTTCTTCGATTTTAACTGCGATTGTACCATCTGAGCTTCGTAGTGCGGGAGTCACCGTCGTTGTCCACTCTTTGGTATACCGAAGTGCTGTCCAACATCGTTCATTATCCATGTCACGTATCTTTCGATAACGCTCCTGTTCCTCTGAGCTAGGGATCTTGGGCAGAGACTCGTAAATTTCTTCATCACCCTGAATCCATCTCTCGAAGCATTGGTCCCGAGCTCTTCTTATTTTACGATAGTACGCGTTGCGCTCTATCTTGTATGACTCAATGGATATTTGCTGCCTCTGAAAACGCCTTCTTGTAGCTTTAAATAAAGACCTTGCCTCGTTGAGTTCCTGGGACCACGACCGCTTAACATCAGCAGCTAGGTGATATACCAAAAACTACTGCAGCCATCAGCCTATTCTTTCTTCAATGTCCTGGCATTTAAAGCTTTTACTTTTAATATATATATATATGTATATATATATATTTTAAAAAATAAATAAGATAGCATTATCTTGTTTACTAAAAAAATATAAAATAAAATAAAATAAATCTCCGTTAACCACTTATTACTACCTAATTAGGCAATTTCTGACCACCCTACCGTTTGACCCCCAATTTCCTTCACTGACCCCTATATCCCCTGATCAAAGTCTAATCAAATGCTCGTCTTCTGTTAGCAACCATTTACACAAGTGCTTTTATTCTTTGCACATAAATGTAAACAATAAGTCCCAAAATCAAGCTCAAATAATTTACTTCTACAAAAACTTCTAAGAATATGTTTGAGACTGATGACTTACCCCTCATCAATTCAATACGAAGCATGTTTCCCCATTCTCGCATAATCTTATACCTTTGGCTTTTTAATATGGATCTGGGAGCGTATGCCTCAAAACTGTTGACTGAAGAGGGACAGGTAGATAGATTTATGAAAGACTGGGAAGTTGTACTTTATAGCTCAACTACACAAGATTAAATAGATAAATTAAATTGGTTGATCGGTCGCTACTGTTAGAATCTAGGATTTACGAGGTCATGTGATAATAGTTGTCGGGTCAACAAGATAACGAATCACTAGATCCAAAAGAGTATAGCTCAGACTAGTGTCGTGCCGGACTTGCGTCGGGTGTGATTGTTTTGAAGGGGGCAGAAAATATCAAGTCAACGCATATTGTAGAGTATGCATCTAGCTATGCTTTTTTTTTTCCTTTCACTCTCCAACAAACCTGTGTCCATTCTCAAGACTTTTACTGAACACCTCACAACTCTTCAAAAATGTTTTTAGATTTCCATCTTTTGCTCCTAAATGTGAAGTCTTTCCCATTTTTTTAAATCATTAAACAGTATTTACAACTAGTTACAAAAAAGTGAGCTTGTTTTAAAGGCAGGTGCTTTTAGGTAACTTCCTCTGTTCATCTCCAATGCAAATTTGATTAAGTCTTGAAGAGAGAGAGAGAGAGAGATTAGAATTTCTTGGGTAAATCATCTTCCACTAACGGCCACGTGCTCAAGATGTTCGTCTTTTCTCAAGTGCCGGCACAATAGACCAACTAGATCACGTTGGAGAGTTAACTGGTTACAAAAGGATATTTCTCGGGAAACATGATTTATATTTGCCGGAAAAGAAAACGTGCGTGATGAATGGTTTTTAATATGTATAATTTATCATTACTGAAGCCTAATAAAAGTAAAAGCTATTAGGACATAACCTCGAAATAAAAGCTAGCTTGTTTTTTTTTTTTTTTTTTCATTTTCAACTTCATTTTCACGAAAGCGTTAATGGTTGATCTCAAACAGAAGAATAGTATTACTATTTGCTTTGAACTAATAAATAAAATGAATTCATTTTTCAATCATAGGTTTCCAATGCTTAGGATAGTAGAGATTCGTGTGGTTTAGCCGTAATTACATCTAAGTATGTTGCCGTAATCAATAACTTACGGGAAATCACATTTAAATGCAAGTGTAAATAGTTTATTGTGTTCTCTCATCCCAAAAAGACAAAAACAAAAACAGAAATATACATTATTAGAGTTAGTAGAGCTTTCATGAGTAAAAGAATGTAGGAACTAACAACTTACAATCAACATAAAAGTGACAGACAAAAAAAGTGATGTACTTATGTTTAAAAAACCCTACAGAATGTTAAGAACATTACTTACGTATTACCAGAGCCTAGAAGACATAGATAAGTAAATGACAATATCCAATATAAGTCGTAGTGATGTATGATAGGACTTATAAGAGACTAGTTTGTGATTTAATGAATTACATGTATGAGAATCGAGGTACATAGTTACTGTTGCACAATATATCTATTCTTTTCATCTTTATTGTACTCAAAGTGACGATTGCAATAACCGCCGTACACAGTATAAAGATCCTAGACCGTGACACATATAGTAGGCCATTTTAATTCTTATGTACAATCCATTCTGCACTCATCCAAGGATTTTATTCGAGCCAGCACGACATCGTATGAGTCTTTTCGATACAAATATTGGAAAACTTAAATTTCAATGCATAGTATCGATTAATGTTTCTGTTATGAAATTTTGATCCATACTTGCACTATCGCTATAAAGACAAATGGGTGTGACGAATTCTTTGATCAAAGTCACACAAGATTTTCTGACTGATAAAGATAAGTATTGTACGGCTTGGACTCTACTATCTTGCACGAAAATACATCTTAAGTGAAAATTGATGGTGGCTTATCTAACATTTTAATTCAAAATAATAGCTTCAAAATTGGTTGTCGGCCATTAATATATCATCGAATATCTATATTTGAAAGAGCTTCTGGCATGTCTGATCATTATCAGCAACTTCTTCGGAGTACGTTGACCTATATATTTTGTTATTGATATACTTCACTATTATTCTTCATTTCCGTAACCTATTTTCCTAGAGAATGGGACCCAAGTGAATAGAACATATCTGAATTTCAGACACATGGAACATATCATAGATTCATGGCACAAAATCAATTCACTCGCTAAAGATGAAAATTGATATTAGTTGTTTCAGGAGATGTTGTCCCGATCAAGTAGGTCTTGAAGTTTACAAAAGAGCTAACTGTTGATCTAGGGCTTTGCCGCGAACGAGGATGGCCACAGCCTATCTTTGTTGTAAAAACTGAGCATCCGGGATATGTCTGTACGGTAAAAATCGTCGGCTATGAATATACAGGCATAGCAGATTTAGTCCCCTACGGAGCAAAAGAACGTGCTGCCGCGGTAGCTTACGAAAACGTACAGCATCTTATCATACCTTGGATATAATATTTCAGAATTATTTTCGAGTTCGGTTTCTCTTGCAGCATTCTTATCGAAGTACACTTTATCAACTTCGGATCATTGTAACTGTTACTGCTTGAGGAGAAGCCTTGTGTGTGGACCAAAAGATATTTTAGCAGAACTGACATGTAATTTAACATTCGGATAGTTCTAGTATATGAAATATAACTATTGAAGACTCTTTAGATGATTGATTTGGAAATTCAAGATTTAATTCTTTGATTTTTGAAAGTCATGTGTTTGAGTTAATTCACCACGTAAGGGTGGAAATAATCATAGATAGTTACTATCTGTAAAAACATAGACTAGTTCGTTATGGCCCTCTGAGAATTCGAAATCATGGTAAAAAAAATTGAGAATCAGAAGTAGCATTCAATTTTAAGTTTTCATATCAGAAAGACACTAGTAATTGAGCCAGCTCAATTAGAATTTTTGATGCCACATCGAAAAAAAAGTGACCATCATATCGACTCGGCGTGGACACATGGACTATTTTGCAGACGATGTCATCTGGAGTACAGAAAGTCTCGAGGCAAACATCATATCTTACATCATAGATTTTGATTGTTTGATAAATGCCGTACAAAACCATTTTTTGATGGCCTCATCTAACGAATGCATAGTTTGCTATTTTGTAGTTTAGATTTCTACTTAGCTCGGTGCACAACATCCATCTAGATCTGTAATAGCCACTAGGAAAAAAATTAACCCATTCGTGGCTTTTGTGGGTTGGATGTAATAACGAAACATCAGCGTTATCCACTTCTGCTCGTGACCGGGACTACAAGATGTATCTCAAGAGTCTCTTTTGCCACTAGAGATAAATGGCTAACACACCGCTCTTCAAAAGCGTTTTAGTTCATATTGCTTGATTGAGGAGATGTTATGTTAATTCTACGCGGCTTATCTTAATTTCATTGCAATTTTCTCTGACAGGGATGTAAAAAATCCATTCTCTGACGCAGGTCTGGAGCTTGACCCTCGAAAATGTGAAATTACCTCTCACATAGGTGAGGGAAAATCGTAGAGGAAAAAGCTCACATTTAACACATAGCTATAAGATACAGTGCGAGAAAATCCACCTGTCTTAACCTCACTCAGATTGTAGATGTGATTTATGTCAAATTCTGGAAATCTGGGACCTCAGGATTACGATTAGAACTAGCTAGTAGATAGTTGAGCGACAAAGATGTAGATATTTCTTTCAAATTTGAATATTTATCATTGTTATTTCTAAATAACATTTACTCCTGAAGTCCTGGAATTAAGCATTCAGTAGTGCATAATATTAGAAGTTTCTATTCATGTTTTTAGGTGGTGAGAGCGCTTATTTGGTGCGAGGTGTGTTTATAAAATTGGCTTGTTATTCTAGGAAACGTCTAATTAAATATACGCGCCATCGCTCTTGTTGCTGAGGCAATGTTCCCGTAGGCGGTATGTCATATTTGGCTTAGTGCGTAACCGTTGGCAAACAAGTCGCTGCAGCTGTACGATCACCACTCTTAAAACTCCACGCACATATCTGACACCTAAAATTTCATGCTTACAACATTCCTCTGA
The DNA here is from genome assembly GCA_003957845.1 of Oidium heveae. Lineage (NCBI taxonomy): Eukaryota > Fungi > Ascomycota > Leotiomycetes > Helotiales > Erysiphaceae > Oidium > Oidium heveae. The sequence continues at coordinate 6,212 of QVIK01000814.1, read as the reverse complement.
AAGCTTTAATGTCCTGCACTTGACCAGATGTAGATCTAGAGCCAGTGAATCTCGGAAACTAACTACATTATCACAATGATATCACAAATTGGTGATATTTGACAATCATGCATGATCAGATGATTCAAATAAGAATATTATTATGCATATCATGTTATTCATCTCTATCTAGTACATATCAAAACGCATCGCAGATTCTTCTCAAAGCAATTCTGACTAGTAGATAGCTAAACATTGCAAATTTTACCAAAAAGATGATGGCCTTGAGGTCGAAGGATGATTGTCCATCGATGCTATCGTATTTAGCACACATTTGCACGAATTACTCCGTCATTATCACTGAATTTGCCTCATTTCATGAAATCGAAAACGCTACTGTCCTAAGAATTTTTGTTGCTTTATCCAATACCTTCAGTAAATCAGCCAAAACACATAAAAATTACCTTCAAACTTTCACTCTTTTGAGTTAGGTAGAAATATTCGTCGCTTGCACAAAATATTTCATTTAGTCAAGCTTGTCTTGTGTTTGAAAGAGCGACCATCATGGCTGGGCGATTCGAGTCAGCTCTCCACAGTACGTAACTTAAAATCTTTGTGAAGAAATTGATTTATTTTCCTATCATTTTTTCTCTTTTAGTAGATCTAACTCTTCAGAGAGAAGCTTTTAAGTAAAAGCAATATCTTCTATAGTGAGAAAAACGCAAAAAATTCACTCACTCGGGGCAGATATATCTTTAGTTGCTAGCTTTGCTTGCTTTCATGAATCTTAATTGAGCTAATCTTTTGTATAGATCTCTGCACTAACCGAGGATGGGATGTTCCTGCGTATGTTATAACTGAGAAAAATAAAATATTTAATTGTACGGTAATCGTGTTTAATGTTATGTTTAAAGGTTTCAGCTCTCGCAGCATGGAAGATACCAAAGAAGATGCTGCCGGCCAAGCTTTCAATTACCTTTACATGATGTAAGGATATAAGAATAACCTATGTTTTTCTGAATATATATTCCCCAAATGAGATTTACACTGTCAATATAAAACCAAAAGATTGGTTATAGGTAGTATCTTATACAGATCTCTTAATAATTGCCCATTACACTAAATAATCTGATACTGCCTGTGATGAAAATAGAAGGAGCTCTATCAGTTTAAAAAATCGATATAATTGATCATCAGTATCACTCTATTTTGGCCCCAATTTCTAATCTCTTACCACTGTGTAGAACAATTTGCCTATTTTCTTCATTTCTATCGTGAAGAAGTTGAGCTGAACCTCTGCCTAAACTCTTTGAGTGGTAAGAATGTGTCATTAATGTGTCATTTTTATGTACCCGTGCGTTTACACACCCTAAGCGACTAGCGAACATATCGCCTAAGCAGTCTAGAGTAAAGCAATAGTCGGCTTGTTTCTCCCCAGCCATTAGACAGTATGCTAAAGGGAATGTCTGACATGTAGATGTAATAAAGTTGATACAAAATAAGGGAAGGTTGTAGATGTTTGTTTTGTATTTGCAATCTACAACTAGCACATATCCAGCTTCTTTATAAATTTTTACCATATCTGGACTTGCAAAAAAAAAAAGTCCTTAGTCTATCGTCATTGTCCTTAATATACCTGTGCCAAAAGCTATCGTGTTCTAGAATTTGAAGTACTCTATTTACGGGTGTATAGCCGCTCAATTTCATGGCCCTTATTTTGGCCCATTCATTATAGATATCGTATATAATTGGGCCAGTTTTGACAAAGTTATTACTACCATTTTTGTCGACAAATTGAGAGAATGCTAGTTCCAATGTTTGCTTTGGAGAAGTTCCACAGGTTCGTGCATTCAATAGGAACATCCTTACGTCTTCACTCCTGTTACGATGCCTATGTAAAGCAATTGAGGTTGAAGAAACACCTCTGTGATTGTGGAGAGGATTTTTATCAAGAGAAAATGTCCATGCACCAAGTGGATTTTCTTTATTTACTGCCTTAAGAATGATTGATGCTTTGCAGTTAGTCAACATAGTAGTCTCGGTTTTTTTCTGGAAGTTTTGAATCATTTAGCTTCAAACAATTACAGCTTAAGCCTTTTTGGCATTTCAAAGAGAAATAGACCTCAATACCGTCCTTGTCTCTTTTGGTACCACCGGATTTGAACCCAGGCGAAACCCTCCCTTTCACTGAATTTCATAACTGCATCATAGGTATCTGAAAAGCTAGAGTATATTTCAACTCTAGGCATAGCAATTGGAGTATAACTAGAGTTAGAAGGACCCCGAAGTGCAGTATCATAGCCTTCAAAGTACAATTTATCAGCTAGACCTTCTTCCGCTTTATCATGGAGATCATGAATGTTGTTTGATTCTGTATCGATTAGTAATAAATGATTGTCAATGAAGGTTTCACGTTCGTTAAGAAGTGTGTTGTAAGTAGACAATTTTAGATTTTTGGTTCTCATTTCCACAACTCTAACGTATCAATGTTCTAGCTAGTGCTTGATATTCTGTATATTGTATTTTAGCTATTTCATACCCTTTAATTTCGGTATCGCTAATTTCCGAGTCTTTATCTGATCGTCTAACAGAATTGGGGTTGGTCGGGGTAATTGCATTGCCGTTGAAATGGTCGATAAGGCCAGGGATCATTGAAACATAGTCTCTGAATTCGCAGTCCCACATTACATAATTTTCCCAACCGGTGAGTTTGGTGCCACGATAAACATATCTGGATAATCCATGGCCATCAAGATTATGCAAAGACATATTATAATATATGAATAGGTATACTATCAATACAAATTTATGGATTTTATTTTTTTTTATTTTTTTTTTTTTTTACAATTAATTTGTAGCAGTGTTAAATTGAGGGAGCTATAAATTATATTTATATATAATATAAAAATATTTTGGAGCGTAGCGATTAACGTTTCCGGGCTCATAACCTGCTTTAAGATATATAATCGTATTGATGGGGAAGGGACGCCTACTGTGTCTACATAAGGTATTATATACAGTCTCGCTTAAAGGCTCAACCAACAACCCAGTTTTGTTGATTCTCAACAAAGTGCATCTTCGTATCTATCAGATACAACAGACAAAGTCATATAAATGTTAGTGTTGTTAACGCCCATACTTTTCAATTTGAAAAATTAATAAACTAAAATATTTGCTTATATAAGAATATGTCTCCAATCAGTTCATGAAGATTTAATTTATTTGGGATCTGGAGTTCAAACCTCTTGACATATGCTGCTTCAATACCTGTCTTTAGTTAGTATTAAGAATTACAATTGATACTTATATCTTTATCTTACGATAAGTTTGCTACGTTTTATGGTTTAGAATAGTAAGACAAGACAAACGGTAAGTGTTTAATAGCTGTGAGACTGTAAAATATGTAATAATATAAGGTGCTGTAGAGGTGAACACAATCATGTTGGCTAGGCAACCTTTGCCAAATATTTGATGTTGAATGGGTACAGGGCTGAGACAAGAGCGATTCCAAATAAGGCTTAGTGTCGTACATGGGTACCCTGAAAATACGACATTTATTAAAAAAGCATACGACATTTATAATTCCCCTTAAAAGCGTGGAAGTTTTTAAAAGATTATCTCACTAAATAAAGCTCTAAGACATAATCTATTTATATGTATACAATGTTGGAAATATGTCAGTTCATGCCACAGTAGTTATTCAGATGCTGATTATACGGGGATTGGGGGGTTAGGAGATTGGGCTTTCAGGGGCACTAATGAGGATTAATATAATTGGCTAGGCGCAAGGAGTTTGGGCATACCCTATATTATTATTGTTATCATCACGGAATAGCTTGATAGACTTATATACTGAGGCGAGCCTTTAAGTTAGAAAGTAGTTAATATAATTCAATTCCTGTTACTTCTACATAATTGTTTCCCAACAATACATAAAGTGTATTATTTTTAACAGGTTATGAAGTCCGGTCTACGCTTGTAGCTAATAGGGATCTGGAAAATCAAATCAGTACACTAAATGACTGTGTACAAAAATTGATTTAAAGCACTAAAGGATTGTGCAAAAAGCGAAAAATTGCAATAAGCATCAAAAGTTTGTGCTATTGCCCTATTGTTAAAAGAGCGAACGCATTAGCTCCATGCCCTTGAGAAAGGTTCAGCAACGCACCAGATAACTCGGCTTTTCATGTCCTTTTTACCTACTTCTTTTGAACTTCTAGCAGCTAATTACGAACTCCTAATATTAGATTGTACTTACAAGATGAATCGCTACAATATTCCACCATTGGATATTGTGGGACAAACTTTTCTAGGGACTACATTTATGGTTGTTATTTGTTTCCTCTCGGATGAAATCCAGGAGATCTATGAGTGGGCTTTAACTCAAGGTTTAAAAAGTTGTACCGAGCAGTTCGTGTTGTCCGCCCAGACGTTTGGGTAACATATTGTGACTTAGCATTAATTAAAGCAATTAAACGTCTTCATCCTCAAGCTAGTGTCCTTCTCCGTACCTGGCATATCAATATGATGCCAGGGCTTTTGCCTCAAGGATTTTACCTCGAAAAGAGTTGGCTGATATTCTTCTGGGGGATTGAAAAAGTGTCATCTATAGTGAAACTGTAGATGATTATATTGAAAACTGGAATAAATTTGGTCATAAAATTCTTTCGCTAACTAAAATTGTAGACTTCAATATGTAGAAATCTCTGATCAGGAATCTCAATCTGTAGAAGAGATCAACACTATGGCATTGAATGACCTAAATCTGGCTACAAACTATAAAAAAACAATGTACCTATAAAAGACTTAGCTCCAGCCTTGGAGTCATAATTTCGTCAAATATTATACTAATCGAGTACTCCACCTTGAGATCACGACGACCCAACGGGCTGAGAGCGCTCATAGAGCTTTAAAAGCGCAACTGGGCTTCTCGATAGGCGATCTTTTCGCGGTGGTTAACTCCGTTGAGCTTCTCTTAAAAATCAGTTGATCGATAGGCAGCAGGAGCTTGCTGCAGCTAAGAATGTTGTAGCAAATGAGCATCGAATAGCCATGTTCTCATGGAGTAGGTATTAAGGAGATTCCACAGGGTACGAGTTTATAGGTAGATAAAGGGAATAAATAAGAGGTGAAATGAAATGGCCTCTAAGAGAGGAGAGTAAAAGAGATGGTTAGATATAACAATAGGTTCAACAATAGGTGTAGATGGAAAGGGTCTTCCCGAGGAAGAGATAAAGTAAGTATATTTTATATTCAGAAGACGTTGCGTGAAGTTAGAAAGAAGACAAACTACACCTCATTATATACATTCCAAATTCCCTCCTACTATGTTTTGTTGTTCCTCAACGATATCATATAAAAATATGTCAAACGAAAATAGAATGTATGGAAAATAGAATATGCGCAAATAACCTATGCAAAAATAGAACGTTGCTAGCTCTAGTCCTATTTCCGTCCAATGTAGCTAGGTATGACGTCATTAGGAATTGTAATTCCATGACACATGTTCCGCAAACTCTCAACTCATGTGCCTGCATATGGCCTTTGGAAAGTATTTAAGCAGTACAAAATGGTAGTAGATAGTGAGAGTCCTGGAGCCCATCCATTGGGATTATGTACTGGAGTCTTTTCTAAGACTTTGGGTCTTCCTTGCAGTCACTGAATTGACGAGCTTAAACGGAGTGGACAGGTGTTAGAGTGTCAAGACCTTCATTCTCATTTGCAGTATTTAAAGCTAGATTCAAGCTCTAGCTCTATTCGAGAGAATGACGACGTTCTTAATGATGACCATGTGAATCTTGAGGTACATAGTACAAAGATTACTGAAGCCGGAGATATTAGAACTTAGGATGTATTATACGAGGATATATTAAGTCTTGAAGAAACTGCAATGATAAAAGGGAAGCGTCGACCAAAAGGGTCATTCAGTAAAAAGAGACAATTAACATTTGAAAATAGTACCTATCGTGAACCATCTTTATTTGAGATTACTCAAGAAAATCAATGAAATAGGATGTCTTCATTAGACAACAGTTCAACAAAAGATCTAGACATACACACAATCCGACAAAGAAGTCGTGGAGGACGAAGAGGAGTTCGTGGGAATAATGTCGGTTTCTCTGTGGCAGGAGTACTAGATTATATGGTGTCGGATTAATGTAATTCCTATAATCGAAATTATTAGCTAGGACAAGAGTTTACCATACTTAGTTAACATAGGGATCGAGGGCACG
>QVIK01000813.1:0-21699 GCA_003957845.1 Oidium heveae | reverse complement strand
TTCATTTATTCATTTATTCATTTATTCATTTATTCATTTATTCATTTATTCATTTATTCATTTATTCATTTATTCATTTATTCATTTATTCCATGCCCGCCTCGCTCACATCGAGTGAACCAGCCATAGGATTTGTGGCTAGTTGAAGTCATATAATCAAACGAAGAAAAATTATAAATAATCAAGAATAATCAAAATAGGAGAGTGCTAAGCAACTACAATAGAAAACATACAATGTGAGGTTGAAAGACTGTTGCTTCTCGTCCTGTTATTGAATTATAACCTCCTCTTCAAGCTCGACCAATTTCTGGAGACCGGGTCGGCGGTTGTCGAATTCAATTCGGCCGTTCATTCTATAATGGAGAGTAGCCTCGGGGACTTTCTAGATCTTTGCGGCTACCCGGCGACCAAGTTTTTTGTATGTTTGGATTGCCTCAATGGCAAGAATAATTCGTGCTGCTTGAGTTTGGACAGACATTGTAAATGATGATAATAGTGGTTAATGAGGCAACTGACAATTAAGCGAGAACAAGGGCAGCTGTCTGGCACTTCTTGTATTTCTATTTTTTTCATCCATGTAATATAATCCAATACTGGTAAGTTTCCAATGCACCTGTGTCACATATGATCTGAACTTCAAATAGCCAGAAGTTATTAATCAACTGAAGGTAAGTGGTTGGTTGCAAACAACCAGTAAAGACCTGAGAGTAATTGTTTTAATTTTCTTGCCATTACGAAGATTAATTAGTTAAGAAGGCGTGTCATGAAAAGAAGTGGATATTAGCTAGATTTAAAAAAACCCCATTTGGAACATTTGTGTTACTTCATCTCTCGATGGTTAGCTGATGCTCCCGAGTCTACCATTAAGTTATCCAAGCAGTGATGACCGATATCACATGGTAAACCAATTAATTGATATACCATGATTATCCATGATTATCCATGACTGAAAGATCACCAAAGAAAAAATGCTCTTTGGTCAGTCAACTTAAGTCTTGACTCTCTGGTATGGTCGCAAAACGAAATTGTGGCCACCAAAATAAATGCATCTTAGATCTAAATGATCAAAATTAATATTTTTAAACTGGATACTTTTCGTCTTGTGACCATTTAACTTCAATTTTGCCCTCAATGAACACTTGATGAAAAAGTAATGACGGCAGTCCCTTCGAAGCAGAGTCCCCAGCTCTTTTCTTCACAAGACATCGAAGAAAATGTTTTCATCTATCTTATCTTTTATTCATCGTATCAACTTTCAGGTAAGAAGCTATCTTCGACAATCAGTGGAACTGATATCATCTGATCCCTACGCGAAGATCCATGATGTTATTCTTCGGAAAAATGAGTTATATTCACTGAATGTTTGTCTAGCAGGCGATGATTATGAGAATTCCCCGAAGATAAGGCGTTTTTCCCCTACATGATTACGATGTAGAATGTATAATTGCGGAGTAGAGGTACAATCCTGTCATACTCTATCAATTAGCACCCAACGCAGTCTGACTTGTTAAATTTTAGAACCCTCTCTGAAAAAGGGACAAGGCAAACACATTTTCTATCTGTGGATATATTAAGCAAGAGCGACCATGGCAAAGATAGCTCGCAGGACCATGGGATGTGTATAAAGAGTGTGCCAAAGAACCACCCTCAGTTAGAATTTTCATCATTTAAAAAATGAACAACTTTACAATTTCTTTATACAAAAAGATTTTCAAAAACTTCGGCCATGTGTCGAATGCGTAAGTTTCACTCAAGTCTTCAAAAGACTGATCTAACTTTTATTATTTAGATCCGAGACATTTGAAATGTCGGTGCTTGCGGCTGCGCCCAAGCAGGAAGGGGGTGTAAACCTTCCTTCTCGACTTGAGCAAGGCCCGGTTACTCCAATTAGTGACGTGGCTACCCGACAGCTTCGTGTCGAGAACTTAGAGAGAGACATGCCTCTCTACAGGTCTTGCAATTTGTGGCTTCCGGCAGAGTTGTGGAGTATCCTCTTGTCCATGACCGTCATTATGGAGGGGTACTTCAATCTTTTGCTACCCCAATTCTTCGCCATGTCTGTCTTCTGCCAACAGTTTGGTGTAATGGGACCTAAAGGTATTTATGAAATACCAACAAAGTGGCAATCTGGTCTTTCTGTGGCAGGTCTGGTGGGGGAGATTATTGGCTTGTGTACGAGTGCCATCGCTGTAGAGCGGCTCGGGTATCGCAAAACGATGATCGCCTCTCTATTGACACTAGTTGCTTTCAACAATATCCTCTTCTTCTCACAGAACTTGTGGATGATATTGATTGGCGAGATTCTTTGCGGGATACCGTTCGGTGTCTTTCAGACACTGGCCTGCATATATGCTTCGGATGTTTGCCCAATGAAGCTTCGCCCTTTTTTAACCACATACACCAATATGTGTTGGCTCATTGGACAGCTCCTTAGCTCGGGGGTAATGCGGATGCTGGTGGGGAGCACTAACCAATGGGGGTATCGTATCCCATTTGCTCTTCAGTGGCTCTGTCCTTTACCTCTGGCCATAGCTATATTTTTTGCTCCGGAGTCGCCCTGGTAAGTTTGCCTAAGCAATGCTCGAAGCTTCCATTTTGTAGTTCTAAACTAACAATACTATCAGGTGGTTGATTCGTCACGACCGAAAGGAGGATGCGAAGAAGGCTTTGATTCGACTGATCAGATCAAAGTGTGTACCACATGACACCTACATCGATGATACTATTGAAATGGTTAGTCCCTTTTATTTATTTACTTTACCACTATATGTTGAATTATAATTTTCGATCTATCTTTACTCTCAAGGTAGATTGCTGATGAGAAATAATAGATAGTCATCACAAATGCCTTGGAGAAGGAACAGTCGGAGGGTGCTGGCTTTCTCGACTGCTTCAAAAGTGTCAATACTCGCCGTACTGTCATCAGCTGCACCATATGGGCTATTCAAAATCTGTGTGGGAGTGCCCTCATGGGTTACTCTACTTACTTCTTTCTGCAGGCTGGCCTCAAAACCCAAATGGCATTCAACATGTCTTTGGCACAGTATGGCATTGGCATTGCCGGCACCTTCTTGTCCTGGTACCTGATGGACAAGTTTGGACGGCGAACACTCTTTGGGTGGGGTCTCTTTGTCCTTCTTGCCGCCCTCGTTGGCATAGGGAGCGCAGGAGTTGTCGAGTCGAAGGTGGCAGGGTGGGTAATTGTAAGTTTACTGTTGCTATTTACCCTAATATATAATAGCACAGTGGGCCCAATTACATACTGCCTGGTCTCGGAAATCCCATCAACCCGTCTAAAGAACAAGACGGTGGTACTGGCTCGGAGCCTGTGCAATTGCGCGAGCATTGTGAGTAACATTGTCGTGCCGTTGATGCTGAGCCCTTTGTCACTGAATTTGGGTGGAAAATCGGGTTTTGTCTGGGGAGGTATTTGTGTCATATCGCTGATATGGACAGTATTTTATCTTCCTGAGCCCCGAAACCGATCCCATGCAGAGCTTGACGAATTATTCAAGAAAAAGGTGCCAGCTCGCAGGTTCAGCAAAACAAAGGTTTAAATTGAGTAAGTCCAACTATCATCATTTTCGTGAACCTCAACTAATAAGATATAGTTAAAATTCGTAAGTTGATACATTAACATTCTCGTATACCCCAGCTGATAATATATAGATAAATACAAGATAATAGAGTAGCATATTATAAAAAAAAAACTTAATATAGCCTTCGAACTGCTTGACTTGAATTTTGGTTGTGAAGACTCATTTCGTAGAGAAAAGTATCAAATCTTGAGATTTGACGTCTTTTCGTTTCACCAATTTTCTATTTACTCATACAGTGCTCCATCTACTGATAATGATGGTAATCATATTTCGTTTCTGCCTACTACTTGATCTTATCTATCTTTAGTATCTTTAAATTCAATCTGTGACTTCCCGAGTATTCGTGAGCTTTTTTTACTTTAACTTATTGCTACCGGATTATTTTCCATGCGACCATAGACAGCCGGGCTAACGGGGTCGCAAAAAGCAGATCTCGAGTCGTAAAAATCTTTATTGTTTATTTGTTTATTTTTTTTTCAATTGCCACATGATGGGACAATTCGATATTGAGAAAAAATATACTCAAGTGTCTCCTTCTGGAAGCCCTAAGTTTAGATAGTATGATATCACTTTCCAGAACCAGCACTTAATAAATTATGGTTTCTTTGCTCAAAAATTTCTTCTCTTATTGCAACTTCAGAAAGTGTCATTATGACCAATAACTAGTGCCTCATTGATTGAAAAAAGCAGTGCCTGACATGAAACACTTCTCCTAGTTCTTACTAGAATTAAGTAATTGCTAAATTAATCTTGTAAATGCTTAAAAATTGTGATTGAAGCAAGGCAACTAAAGTAAACACCATTGGAGCAGCCCTAGGAAATTGGTAAAAGACCTAGCAGTCTTGGATGAGAGCAGCTTTGTTGTTTTGAAGCCTTCCTATGACAAGAGCCATCAGCTGATTTGATCTAATGATTATTAGAGAGGTAATGTGATTTGCCACTCTCACCCCACTTTGCATAATTCTGGACATTTTGAGTCATTGATTGGCGCGTATCAGTTTTCAGCCAATTCACGCTCAACACCTCTAACTAACTACTATCAAATTAATAGATTCGCGTCATAACTAACTGTCTCAGCGCCCATTTCGGGCGAGTGATACCGACAGCCTCCTGAAGTGATAACTGTAGCCCCCTGCTTCGCACCATTTGGTGGATCCTTTCCTAAAACATAGACGGTAAGGCCTGCCTAACCCAAAAATACTAGAGAGATAACATCAATTTTACTTCACAATCAGCAGGACCCTGTTAAAATGATAAATATGTCAATCTGATTTATGTTACCTAGTCAACAGAGTAGTAACCCAATTTGGATTGATAAACGTGTGATGGTAACAACAACATTGACTAATGCTGTTACTTATACAAAATCAGATATCACTCTATCCCCCAAAAGATTTCTCTCTAACCACGTTTTTCATTAAATCAATTTTCAATAATAACAATGTGAATCATCCAACCTCTTTCACTGCTCGCTGAAGCTCAGTACGAGTCGTTTAAAGCCCTGTTTTCATCTTGCCAACAGCATGCCAAACAGGCTAGGTACGTATTCATAAAGCGAAAATTGAAAAGACGCGATAGCCGTCTAGCACGTTGCAATACTTTGAAAGCTTCAGGAAGGTCTAATTAAAAAAAAAAAAAAAAAAAAAAAATAGACAATGATACTCCTCGAAAACGCACACAAAATACCCATATAACTGTTAATGTTTCTTCCAACTTTTTTGTACAGACTAACATTTTGATTAGGATGTATGATCTCGCTGAAAACAAGAGAGAAAGTTGACGACCAGTGGACTCTCTGTCCTTGATATCCTGAACTTTCGGTGCATAATTACGAAGTTTGTAACAGCTCCTCTTTTATAGAGTATCGTCACCTAGATCCAGAAAGAAAAAGTCGTGTTCGAGAATTACTTCTAACTGGAGGTCGGCCTAAATAGATGGGATTGATCCTCTTAGAGGAGGACCAAACTATATCCACTTTTCATAGGGAAATATATAACACCAGTATTAGGGCTGTGGCTGCGAGGGCAGAAATACGGGGCAAATCAGGTTCTCAAGCCTTAATTTCTAATATGGAGTGATAATGGACAAATGGCGAATTATTTATCCGGTATCAAGTAGATACTTCGTGACGAATATCAACGACCATTTTTGTAGTTTGTAGGGCCTTCCAATTTGCTAGACATCACTTTGAAAATTGCTGGTAGATTGTACTTGTGAGACCAACAAATTTCATATGCCGCTTCTCCATTTTATAGGGGTGGATTATTATAGCAATTCCTTTACAATCGGTCTTTGCTTTTTGGATGGTAATGGCCACAGTAACAGTCATGTAGAGGATGTACATCGAAAAGTCATTATAGAAGCAACTGTCCATCGAGGATATGAATAGTTAGTTTTTGTAATAGATGAGAATATAATATATATTTTGTAAGTTAAGCCAGGTTATGTTAATATTTGTAATAAATTTCTACCATTAATTGGATTCAAAGTCCAATATTATGAGGGTATTTTAATTTTAAAAATAAACATGTGTCTTCTCTGTGAAGTCATCGAAAAATAATTATTTTAGATTACTTGATTGCATTAGTTTCGTCGAGTGCTGTAAATCCTGTATAATAAGTCCTCTCAAATGTGCACATTGTACTGTGGAGGGTGACTAAGTTAAACTTTATCAGTAGCCGGCTAGGTCTTAAAATATCTAATATCTGATGGATATATTATTATTACAAAAGTCATAATTTAAGATGATTGGCCAATTATTTAAAATAGCCCTGAAAATAATTTATTCGGCGGAATCTATAATTACGAGAACAGGGGGCTACAGTTATCACTTCAGGGGGCTATCGACATCACCCACCCTCTTGACTCTCTTTCTCCTCAACTTCTTTCGATGCCTTCTTTTTCTTTTTTCTATTACATGATGTTACAATCTTGATAAGTTTCCATTCTATTCATGGGATAAAGCTCAATTAATCTACTTGGCTAGATAGTTCCGAAGACCTCTTTATTATTCCTTTTTCTTGAAGAAGATACTAAGGGATCTCTTTGTTCCTGTCATTGAAGCTTCATCAGTTAGTTGCTTATTCCGAACGATAAACCAGTATTTATCACAAGCTGCTAACAGCATCTTCTATCTTTTTGCAAATACTCTCTTAGGGGATACTTCCCTGGAAGACTGTACTGCTTTGAAAAATTTGTGGAGCAAACTGATTGACTTCCAGCATTTTGCTCCTGATCATTTCGCTTCAGTTGCCGCACAATTAAATTGATTCATTTGAGTATGATAATTTTGTTAAGGAATTGTAATATGGTTGGTATACTTTTTGAAGGCCTCAGAACATTTTGACAAAAAGTTAACCTTTTTTACTTAAAGATTTCTTTCTGCTGATGCATCATCTCTTATATTATATCACATATGCCAATTAGGTTTGCCAATCTATTTGTCCGACCAGATTTTAGGTATCTATGCTGGGATTCCACTTGTGGCGTAAGTCGTTACTGCCACTCCAAAATTTCGATGTCACCTTGTAGCATACTCAACGGATTGCTGTGCGAATACTAACTAGGTCTTCTCTAGATACTCCATGAGTGAGATCTCGTTAGTAAAGTCATTATTCAAAACTCGCCACGCTTTCTGGACGAGATCTGAAGATCTCGTCGATAGTTTTCCACACTCACTCTTCCATCAACTTGTCATCCATTTCTTCGAGCTCTATCAAAGCTTTAACACTATCTTAATTTTATAAAGATTTTCAGAGGCTCATATTCTCACATACAGTATCAAATATCTCAGAAAGCTCGTTTGGGAGAATACTACGTGACATGTTGATTAAATTGGGTATCTATATGGAGGAAAATAAACGCGGCAAATTATTCATTATCTTGACTTTAAATGTAAAACTAACAAGTTTACCAATTTAAGTAGAAGTAAATACTGGTAAAGATAGATAGTTATAAGTGAAACCAGTGAAGATGATAATTATTTATTTAGTAAATAATGCGCTGTTGAACGGGAAACTGAATAGTGGGGCTTATTCATGTGACAATGATATTCAGAAACAAAAACGGAGTCAGCACTAGCTCATTCTATTAGCCAATTACATCCCAGACCAAAATCTACCCACGCTAGCAGGGATAAATTGTTGTAAGATTAATATCTTTTGTAGTTATTTTAATGAAATCAAAATTTTGCCAAATGAATTTTAGAGTTCTACGAGGGGAGGAGATCATGTATAAATTAGGCTAGATTGGAAATTTTGCACACCTTAAATCTCTGTCTTGGTTCATGCGTTGCTTTCGAATTCCGTGGGCATAGTGTACTGGGCAAAAAGCCAATACCACGCACAAATGCCTGGAGAAATTCCAATGATGGCATAAATGAAAATGTTACATTTAGTGTGTTAAGTACTCTATTGCTTCATTTAAGAAATAAATTTTGCTGCTTCAACCTCCTTTCGGATACCGGAATTCAAACCGAGAATTGGCTGAAAACTTATGCGCGCCAATCNTAAATAGATTAGTCAGTCATAATTGGAGTATATTTTTATTTCTTATGAAAGCAAATTATTATAAATCTATATATAGTCAAATCTATAATCCAATATCTATCCACTTGGATAGAAATTAATATTTTTCCACATGACCAATATTCAGCCCTCATAAAAAAAATACCCCAATTCCATAAATTTGACCAATTTCTTCTAGACTCTCTTTGCAATATGTTCAGCAATATTCTTAGAATCTTTGTACTATAAAAAAAAAAAAAAAAAAAAAAAGTTAATGGGCGATTTGATATAGATTAGATAGACATGTAAGATAATATTGGGTATCTAGCCTATTAATTACAACTGTAGACAAACACTTGCTAAAACCAATTTTTGGAAATACACTACACATATTAATTATGATTGATATCACTAAGTATACGAATGCGTTGAGATTTATGAGCTAACAACAACGCTAGATGAGCATAATTCATTACAGTTATTGTCGTGTTTAACCATTCGAATTTACATTACACTGGCTTAGATTCCCTTTACAAGTACCCTCATGAATGTAATTAGAGATTTCAGCAGTTGTTTGAAGTCCTTGTGGGGGGTTATTTCATAAATCATAAATTTCACGTATTTCTTCGTCTGATCTTTACCCCCCACTGCATGAATCTGATTGTATTGATTATGAATATCGGTTTAAAGAGGTAGCTCATATTAGCACGTGACTATGCATGAGTAGGTATTCTTTGATTGAGGCTAGTGATGACTAAGATTTGTGAGACAAAGGTAAGTCTATGATCACATTGATGACCAAAGAACTAAGCCATAGAGAAGCTATCTGAGGCTTCTATATGGGGGGGGAGCTAATTAATGCTTAAGAGGAAAAATCTAAGGATTTCATTTTTGATCGTAGAACCCGTTTTATTTGGTGTGTGTTTATGTTGAAAAAAAAAAGTAAGTCAGTCGTATCGGTCTTTGCCGATGATTATGATGTAGCCACTGATAACGGCCCACGGGTACACTTTCAGCATTGCCGAGGTTTGCCGAGGATTAAGTAAGGGAAAGAAAGGAAAAAAAATAAAAATAAAAATAAAAATAATAAATTTTAATCAACGAAATAAATCGACAAGTCAATGGAATTCTTGCAATTACCGTAATCCTTCGGTAACATGAGACCATTCGGGCAAAATCTCTCTTTCATTATGTTCGAGAGTTATGATCCAACACACAACTCAATCGGGGCACTTCATAATTATTACTGTATCGAGATTTTTATTATTCTTAAAGAGAATTAATTACGTTAACGAGAGGTAGATTGCTTACTGTTCATGCAATACTCGAGTAGGCTTTGAATGGACAGCTTTGGGTGTAACTTGCTTATAGCCCCAGCGATAAATAATTTAGCTTAGAAATCAAGCTCTCTATCAAAGTAATTGCTGATAAGCAAAAGCATGAATAACAAACATAGTCTCTCTTAAATTTGATGAACGAAGTCGGAATTTTTCTTACTCTACTCTCATTCATTAGCTTCATTTAAAGTTTTGTTCTAGGGGGGAATTATGATTTTCTTTTTGGGTATCCGTTTTGGCATTTTCCAACTTCTACTCGTTAAACCTATTTATTTCCTTCATCATCATATTACTTTTTCTTTGTTTTCTGTTGCCGAAAAGGAGACAGCTGCCTAACCCAGTAAATATCAGAGCGTATATTAACGGCACAGAAGATAAAAAAGGACAGAGTACGCTGCTGCCCCCTTACTCACAAAAAAATTAGAGTTACATATTTTTTTTCTATAAATGGCTTGACTTCAAAAATTTGGGCTTTCCAATTCTTCCTTACATCAAAACACCAAATTTGTGAAAGACTTCCCAAGTAAAAAATAATATTCTTTACAATAGGCATAGAACAGCTCATTTGAAGCGATTGATAGCAAAAATTAGGGATACTTTAATTGTCTGAATATTTTGTAATCTATGGAGGACTTTATTTGCTTCATAGGAGAACCCAGTTGTGGACGGAGGGGTTAAGTCCTTTATTCTTTATTTACTGCTAGACCGACCAAATCAAAATCTGGTGTCTGTTGCCCAGGACAACACTAGTCAGCTAAGACACATTCAGCCAATCAAAAATTTCCATTTCGATAATAGGGGTGGGGGGGGGGGGGTGATATGGTTAGTTCAATCCGAAACAGAAAGCTTTAGAAGCTTACCGTCGAGATGACAACAAGAATGTAGCAAAGTGTTATACGATGCATCACCTATTCCCTCCCCTTTTTATTCTTTGCGAATGATTGACTCAATTTTAGAGCATGGAAAGCAACTTTGAAGAAGACATGATCATGTAAATTATTACTCAAATGGAAAGCAGGCCCATGTAATTTCTTTCAAAAAACCGAGGTATGGAAATGTTCGAATAAGAATGCCATAAAGGAAGCCACTAGGATGTTTAGTCGGGCAAGATAATTTATTTGTAACAGGAGTGAGAAAGTACAAGGAACGAAGATGTAGTAGATTTTTCATTGCTAATTCATATGTAAAAATTATACATGACTATATACAAACGTAGGTCGAAGGTGAAAGACAGGACTGCTCTGTTAAGTTGAGAGTCCATAAGTCCAGATAGTCCAAGTATTGAGAGGACGGGATGTAAAGATGCTAAAAGTCAGTGGACAACCTTACTGGGTCCTCCTGGAAGAACATTCCTCTATTAGGATGTAAGTGGGTTGTAAGTTTCCTACTGCTTGCTAGTTTTATTTTTTTTAATTTTCAGGCTGGATAAATGTCATAGTTGGATCCACAAAAAGGGAAATTAAAGTATAAAAAGAAAAACAAGTAAAGCGATTGTTCATCGCTATAAACCCCAAGGGTTCTTCTGACAAAAACTAACTACAATCACATGTAGTCGCCAGTACCCTAAATAAAACTACAATATTCTGAAGTAGTCTTTGCTTATTGACTTCTTGAGAATTAAATATTAAAACCTTCCGGGAAGATACAGGAATATTCATCCTAAATATTGATAAGTTTACATAGGTCAATTGAATATAAGTGTTATACATACCACAACAAAAAGCTTTCATAATATATTGAAAGCCACTCGGCTTATAGTTTGGGCTCCTACTATTGCGTTGCTGATTATTGGCGTTTGACTCTGCTGTCATTCTCTGTGGTAAATGATTCGAACTATTCTGAAATTGAGCCTGAGCCGAACCAGGTAAAGTAGCAACATCTTGATATCCACTGCCACGTTTTGGCAAAAAGCCTTGTGCACTGGTTCGATCTCGTATTTTGCCGAGGGGGGGTTTCACCATAGCTGGTGGCGCTGGTTGCGCCGCATTGAGACGATCTGAAGTGAGGTATCTTCCAGCATTAGCGTTACCTGTTCTCGGTGTCCCATGGAGGTCTTTATTCGATGCTCCCTGGGCCGCATTTTGCTGATAAGATAAGTGGCCTGAAGCTCCTCTTGCTTCCCAACCCTTTCCACTGTTAAGTTTCATCCAGTCATATTCGCCATCTTCGACCTCGCCAGTATTTTTCAGGGCTTGTGTGAATAAATCTCTTAAATAATCATAATCTGGTGTGTCTTCGAATCCTAGATTTCGGACATAATTTAAATACTTGTTGAATTCCTCCGGGAAGCCATCACATAAATCCTTAATATGTGTTGTCTGTTTTTTTTCTCCAATTTTCTCATATTTTTGCTTGTTTGTTGCTGCTTTTAACCCTTGCCATGGTAATCCACCTCTAAGAAAGTACATGAAGACATGTCCTAAAGCTTCAAGGTCGTCTCTACGAGATTGTTCTCTCCCTAAATGCGTGTTGATACTCATATATCTAGCTGTTCCTGATAAAGATTTTCGTTCTCTATATGGAATATGCTGTTTAGTCTTGGGCTCTCTGTATTGCTTTGCCATGCCAAAATCAACTACGTGTATGACGTTAGCTGCTTTAGATCCTGGTCGTCCAATAAGAAAATTATCAGGCTTAATATCGCGATATATTAAGTTCTTCTCATGAATTGTTTGTACTCGTGAAAGCTTAGGGAATCAGTTCAGCTTCGTAATATAGTAAGATCTCAACATTGCTTACCATCTGTTTAGCCACCATAACAACAGTTTTTGTAGTGAACCTTCGATTGCAATGATCAAATAAATCTTCTAACGAAGGTCCTAATAAGTCAATCACAAGTATGTTGTGGAGCCCTTCTTGACCAAAGTAATAGACATTTGGTATACCAGCTGTAAATTGTCAGTGAACAAAAATGAGTTCAGACCACAAGAAATGACTAACGGCATCCGACGAGTATTTTGTATGTCCTGTACTCATCCCGTAACTGTGGAGCGTCACTCTTACGAGGTTCCTGATTGATTAGTTAGTTTAAAAATCATAAAAATCGTCACTGTCTTCGCGTGGGCTCATAAGGTTTGATCGATAACCGATATGGAGTCTGGATGGGATTTCATACAAATTTAATGGCAACTTGTTGGCTAGTTTTATTAGATAAGTGACATATTAAGCATATTGATGAGAGTGGACATACTTGTTTAACAAGTTAGTACCCTCGAATATGACACCAAATGAGCCCTCCCCAATCTTCTTTCCTACACGATAATGCACACCGACAACATTTGAGGAGGACGAAGCCATTGCGTCAAATTCTTGGATCCGCAATTGAGAATTGTTGCTTGGATATCGTTAGGGCGGGCTTCAACCTATGAGAGTTGTTGTAGACTTTTAAAAATCGCAAGATAATCGAAACCGCGATTGATTTCCGACGTCGCCCAAGTTTCCTTCGGTCACCGATTTCTACTAGCCAGCAATAACGGACGACAAATACAATTTCTGTCTTGCCGAACCGTTAAATGATGTGTAGGTAGAAGGCTGGGCTGAAGCGACAGACTTCCAGTAGCCTGTGAATTACTACGAAAATTAGATCCTCATAGAAACACAGGCTCATGCTATTTGTTCATCATTAATTGGAGACAGACGAGCAAATTTGTTTTTACGAACATATTTCTTTTCTCACAAAGAGGAGAGTTGATTATGCTTAGGCGATAAGATTTAGGCACTGATTTACCACATGTGACTCTTCTTTGCCGGGAGGTGTCTGGGATAATAGGCGAACGGGGATAACCCGTTAGAAGTCAAGGTACAAGAAACGAATCTCGTCCCGGCAGCGTCCATTAATCAGACTGCCAAGATTTATTTGCAGCCTGTAACATGAATTCATAAGGCAAAATGTTCTATTGAAGGGAGACAGGCTGATCGTACACCAGTCACGAGAATAAGAAGTCAATGGGTGATGTAGTCGAGCACGGTGCTTACGTGCGGGCCGTTCTCATCGCACTTGAGATGGAAGATCACCAGTTCGGACTCAGCTAGATCCAGCTACCTACTCATCGTTCTACTCCAAGTAGATGTTACAGAATAACGCAGCATATTTTATCAGCTGCTAGTGTGCTGCTATAGATAATAACACGGGCAACGCTTGCTATAAGCCCGAAGAAGAGACGACCATTATGTGAGATAAATTTGATATCGACGTAGATCAATAGTGGCGCCCTGATGAAATTACCTATTGACGACGAGTATCATATTTCAAACTAATTGCCACTGACGCTATTTTATTTACCAAGTATAGCTAAGTTATAAAAATATAAGAGATTATTATATCCCTGATCTTGTCGAACGAATCTTATTCCTGGAGAGTGAGCCGTAAGCCCATTAAAAAAAAGTCCCTCGGTATCACTCAGGAATAAATTTACGTTATGTTACTAATTTCTGATCAAATCAAGTAAAAAGAAGGTGGTGACTCTGATTTGAGTTTGACCGCGATTTGTCAGGCACAACTGCTTGTCTTGAAATAATACTCAATATCTAGACTGAATGTCCTTAAATAACATCTTAAAAAGAGAGATAGAGAGACGATTTGTATCTTACTGGAATTTAAACTCAAGATGTTGCATTTTCACTAAAATAAAATCTGAGTTCTATATATACATGAGCGCCAAGTCCCAAGTTATGTTTTAGATTTAATGTTGACTCTCAACTCGCCCCTTCAGTGAGAATCTCAATCAAGACTTCTCTTCTTGCCAGAGATTGCCATTTTTTTTTAAGTTCTCAATTACATTACTCATAAGTATTTCATTCATCTAAAAGTAGTATCATAACTAATTCATTATTTGTTTTGCTATTTTTCGTCTATCTAATTAAGGCCATAGTCACACTAAATATAACCCATATTTACTTGAAGGATGTCAAGGCTGACTGCCTTGGGCAGCTGAGGTAAGTAATACTTCACCTAGAAGCGTGTTTACTCGAATCTATCTACATAAAGAAGGGTAACTGGTTTGCCAACGTTCGATTTACAAAAATAACATATTATTTTAGCAGAGGGATATACCTAAAGTAAATACTATTTTAGGTAGTGTCAAAAAGAGGCTAGTTTCGTAAAGAGGCATAAGGGTAGGTTTTATAATGTCACTGGCTATCTTCGAGGAGGTAGTCCTTAGAGATAACGTCTTTCCCTGTAAATATTGGGCAGATTTCGGCATTGAACTTGGCTTCTCTCATTCATTATTTAGTAGGGGATCATCCCAGTATGTGCCAAAGTAGAAATGAGCTTTGCCTATATTTCTTTGTGGTGGCTAGGGTGCATAATATGAGATGCCTGGGTGGTTTTGATTTCCAGTAAGAGCATGTGAATAGGGGATTTGTATGGCTAATACGGTCATAGTAATTGGCAAAGTCTTCAGGCCCAGAGGAAGCAGCATAAATACGAGCTATCGAGGACGTAAAAGAGAAAGTTCTGAAGGTAAATGTATGAAAATATCAATACCTAGGAAACTATAAGCCCGACGTGCAGATTATGCCTAGAAATCTCTTCAAGCGCCACTTGATTTATTTTTTATCCAATAAAAATAAAAAGGGTGTTTAAATTGGATGTAATATCCCTAGCTCCGCTGGTGAACAAGACAGCTTCGATATTTCCTTGAATAAGAGAGTGACTTGGGACCCAAGATATCCTGACCTGTCCTGCGCAGGTATGTGGTAGTCAGGGATTTAGTTGCTAGGTGGATGCTTTTTTTGAGAAATTAATGGATATTTTCTAGCATGAGCAGATAGAAGTACTGAGAAGTAGTCAGGCAACTTCATGATTATCTAGGACCCAAATTTCATTTGCAAAGCGGGCAGAAAGGAGAAGTAATCCTTCTTTTAATGCTGTCAGCAGCTAGCGTTGTGAACGCTTTAGCATCAAAGATAGACATAGAGGGACTGCGTAGTCGGTTTGCACTTTTGGATGATAAGGCGTCTAGCTTGGTATATTCGATATCTTATTCAAGGTGGATATGGGAGCCTGATTCAACGCAGCTTGCGTCTGAGAAGACGATGAGACTTGAGATAGTATATCATCTTGAATTTAAATAGGGAGTTTGATAATCCGTGTAATACTGTTGAAATATTTTTTTTATTATCCAAGAGAAAGAGGACTGAGTGAATAGATTTTGTGCTAGAAAATTTACGTATTCACCTAGAGAAGCGAAAATTTTCCCGCGGTTCCGTTTGACTTAGTCATCCCTTCGAGTGAAGGGGTGGTATACGTCTAAGTGTTGAGTTCGGAGGGCTAGCTGCCGAGATCTCTTTCCTACTTGGAGTTGGGGGGGGGGGGGGGAAGGCCTGATTCTCGATGAGAAGTGGCTATCCGGGTTTTCCAGTATACCGGTAGCATGACTCTTGTGGATGTTGTAATTACCTTATGGAATAGGGTAAAATTTCCTTTGTTGCGGTTGGAAATCGGGCGTCATTAGGGACGAACCTTGGTGCAGCCAGGCCACCATGTTTCAGATCCAGATAGAGCTATGGGAAGCAAGCAAGCTAGGGTTGCTTAGTGTAGAAGAGATAGAGAGGCACCATTCGTAGCATCGTCGAGACTGCAAAGGGCGTGGGCCACCCTTCGAGCTTTCATTGAGAGTTTGCACATGTGCCGATTGAATAATTAAAGTTCAGTCAAAATAAATTCTAAGCCATATAATGGAAGGTCGTAGCTTGTTTCCTACCACTTTCATATGCTCAAAAGATACATAAGGAGTTTTTGATGAAGATTTGTCCGTTATATGTCGAGAGAAATGTTGTAGTTCTGACTTTCCTAAGTTGAAAGTTGTCCCCTCATTCTTTCCCCACTTTAGAGTGTCCTCAAGTGATTCTTGCAAGGGTACAGGGTTTTTCTAAAAGGAATTTCTTGACACGAGAATAGCGATATAATCGACATGGCCAAATCTTTTCTAAGTGCGTCCTTTCTTCAAAAACGGGGCATTAACTAGCATAAGTTGAATAGAAGAGATAGCCATCTCAGTAGAAGACCACAGGTTAGGTTTCCTTCGGGTACAGTCACGTCGTCTATCCGGAGTTTTTTGTATGGTATGTAGAGAAAGTGCTCACCAATCTTACTAGGTAATCTGGATAACTTGCACTCTCAAGCGAAGTATCTGTCTAGCAGGGAGAAAGGAGTTGAAGGTGTCTTTTATATCAAGAATAGGCGTGCTTGCTGTGAGTCCTTTAAAGATCGATCCATATCATAGGTAAGACAAGTTGTGAGATCGACAGTGGATCTATTGCCTAGCGATTGCTCAACATCATAAAGATAGCCAAGCTATACGCTATACTAGAAGGCGTTTTAGTACTTTTCCTAAGACCACTCAAAATTCGGTAGATCTATGGGACGATATGGGCGGGATGAGGAGAGGCCGGCTTTATTAGGTTTAGGTTGTCGTATCCTATTACAGCCTGTCTGAAGCAACAGGAACGGTGACCCGTAGCAAGGCATACAAGGAATAGGGTGTGTATGTATAAAGGACTGAGTTAAAGACCATGCGAGCTTGAGATCAGCTGAGAGATCTCTTAGGGCTCGGGAGCAGTTTATCTGGCGTTAGGAGCCAAAAATAAACTCTAGTTTCTCAATTTGTTATGTGCGGGAAAGGGAACGAGCAACAAAGGGTGGCTGGTGCATTGGCAGGGATATCACTGGTCTGCGCATGGATAGCCCAGGGATTGCGAATGAGGATCTCGCTTTTTTTCAAATGGCGTTGTTGCAGGAGGCTCTACTGAGTAGTGAGGATCAATGAGGGGGGAAGGGGGGGAGAATTGGTATGTACCTCTAGACTTATGCCATTTTACTACAACAAAAAGATTCTTACTCGTGCCAGCGTGTTCAATCTTACTCTTGAAGAATGTTGTTTCTTTGCCTCTTTGCATTACTCGATGATTTTTTTTCTCTGCTCATTTTTTGTTTCTCTGGACTCATACCGAATCTAACAGTATTTTTGTAATGAGCACTATAAATCTACACGATTCATCCCATCGAGTTTTACGTTTGTTATGGCCTAGAGAGTAGAATAGGGGGATAAAGCTACAGATTCTTCAGTGCAATTTATAGTACTCAAAACTATCTATAGAACAGATACAATAGCTCACATTGGTGGCTAAATAAATTGCAAAACTCTAACAACTCGACAACGGCTTCACAAATAATAATCATAGATCAATGATTTAAATTGTAGGTGAAGCTCTAGTAATTTCTCTAGATTCTGGGTTTAAAAAAAAGTAGAGAAAAAGTAGAGAAAACTGGACTTACGTTGGACCTGGCATCTTGGATCATTTAGCCACTAATGAAAGCATCCTCTCAATACTTACGTCTGGCCTTTCAACTCCTAATGGAATGCTCCGAATCAGACTTTGGCATCAACTATCATCGATATTATTTCAAATATCCTTTACTCTTTCCCACAATTTATGCATGCTTTTCCGGCTCTTCTGACTTCTCTCCAAGTCGCCCTTTGACATGACCCCTGAGATGCTCAGTAAGAATCAAACCTGAGGACTAGGAAGGGCCATTTATAGTCTTTATATCCTTGGAGAATAAGCAATTGTTAGAAAGACTAGTGTCAGGAATGGAACCTTAACCTAGACATGAAAATTCGCTGGTCATGTGACTATTCGAGCTTAGTCATGTCCTTCTTGAGTGTAATTACAAATTTACTTTTGACGCGTGAAGTAATTGTCAAATTAGTAATCCTCGATATCAATCGCCTCCTTTTCCATTGCCTAGCTATTACATTATCCTTACAACTACTTAAGTGTTCTACACGCAACAATATTCACGCTTCTTATTTCAAGCCTCATTTATTCATTTCTCCTCATTCGATACAAACAAATATAGAGTTACAATTTAAAGTTTTTTGCTCAATTTGCAAATGCAACCGCAAATGCAGCGACTTTGCAACCAATAAACAGGGAAAGCCAAACCAGATATGTTCAAAGCAAGGCAAAAAACGTTCCCTACCTGAACTTGATGAGTGAGATAGCTTTACATATAAAATCAATAGCTGGAGTCAATCTGTAGGCCTTCTTAGTTTTATCGCAAACCTGCTCTAATTTATACTCTGTTTAGGGTCAAAGTAGGAGACTTGATATATTTCACCATTTTGACCTTGACCGATTGCCCTTCAATTTTGGAAATTCGCTTGATGTATCCGATGAAGCTGCCGTGGACTTCAGTCAACTAAATGAAGTTTTAAATTTGTTGGCGGACCTTACTCGAGAGGCAGGAGGCCACAGGTTCCGCCATTTAAGTCACTACAAGAAGTCTGAATTTGGTCATTACTACTACTTCTTTGCTTGCTGCCAGGATGGAGATAAGAGCCTTCCAACAGAATCTACCGGCAAAAGCGATCGACGCAGGATGAAAAGGTTTGATTGCAAGAGCAAATTGGTAATACAGCCAGATCTCACAGACAGGCGGTTATCTGTTAAGTTGCAGCATAATTACCATACACCATAAGCTGATGTTCGGTTGTCAAAAGAGGCTTCAGGGTTCGTCGACTTGCACTTCATGACTAAGACTCCTGCTGAGCTGCATCGCGACCTCAAGACGTCCGGCATCCCTGGTGCGGAGATTTTCGCTCAGCATCAAGTTTATTATCAATGGTAACGGGAAAATTCCAGCGTCTGGCGATATGATCCAGACCAATTTGTGTCCATGTCAAGATTAACTGACCAACATAACGATTCATATTGGCATGAGATCTATACAGCTGAATATTTACGTGCTAAAGCGCTATATATCAGTGGAACTATAACAGCTCCTGTGTCTAAAACTCAAGAGCTTGTTATCGATGCTAAATTTGGAACAAATGACTCCAGTAACACACATTGGAGATGTT
This sequence comes from Oidium heveae, assembly GCA_003957845.1. Classification (NCBI taxonomy): domain Eukaryota; kingdom Fungi; phylum Ascomycota; class Leotiomycetes; order Helotiales; family Erysiphaceae; genus Oidium; species Oidium heveae. The sequence continues at coordinate 2,389 of QVIK01000813.1, read as the reverse complement.
AATGAAGTATTGTGAATATTAACTCTAATTTAGGCATGGGTTTATCTGCTGTTCTGGCAGAATTAGATGGAACAAGAGTTCCTTTGTGCTACTTTTTCTACGGTAGTAACGGCTCGAATGTATTATCTAGTCATGCTATTTCCGGATCATCAACTCTTCTCCTACAGTTCCTCAGACCTCTCAAAAATGCAGGCTTTGATCCAGGTTTTTTTGGTTGTGATAAGGATAGGGCAGAGATCTTAGCTATTCGTAAAGTTTGACCAAAGATAACGGTGCAACTTTGTTTTTGGCACGCCAAGAGAGCAATTAGGAAGAAACTCAAGAGCTCGGGAAAGACTTCCACTCAAAAATACTATCACCCTTAGAAAGCTCAGGAACTTGTACCATCCATTGAGATATGCTGGGGTTCGTTTCCTACGTGTCGTCCCATTAAACATGGGTATGGTCACTGTCAATATCCTTTCTCGGCCGCTAAAATTGAGGAGCATGGCAGAATTGAGATTGTCAATGTAGTTGAGCGGGATACTATTCTACAAATGTTCAGCCGGCACTACAATATGCATACGATAATCCCCGACAAGAACGGGACAACTCGCTCTTCAAAGCAAATTCATCTTGATTGCACCAACGAGGTTTACACCTGGTGTTACTCGAGAAATTACTACCGTCTTTGGGCCTACCTTTACGTCAACTGGCACTTCCCTGAGCAGTGGGAGCTATGGGCCCGCTCCACCAATCCCGATAGTCTCCCTTTTTTAAAGACTACCATGATAATTGAGTCGCATTGGCAAAAAATCAAGCATGATTATTTGCATAGATTCAACCGTTCCCGGATCGATCTGGTTACTTGAGTCATGATTTCACGACTTATGCCTTCGAAAATACAAAGGATGAAGGCAATCATGAACAAGGATCACAGAAATGTCACCGCTGCCTGGTGAAAACCGTTTAAGCGGGAGTGGAAGCGGTTACAAAGCTGCGAGGTTGATCCTCAGAGTTTATTAAGTAACCACACGAATCCTTCAAAGTGGACATGTGCCTGTAAAGTAAATTTACTTAGTTGTTTCTTACTCTGTAAACATATTATCTGCTGCTCTGAAAAGATGCCAGAACCCGGTAATTTTTTTCCGAAGTCCATCGGAAAAGGTATACTCTTTTTCGGAAGGAACCTCAGGTTGTTCTTCGTCCGCAGTTTAGAACTACAGCTAATAAAACTCCTTCAATAAGTGAAGATGAATCTGATACTGATAAGACTGATAATGAGCTTGAAGAATCAGACAAGGTAGAAGCAGAGGAGCTCGATGACGAAGATTCAGATGACGTAGGTATTGAAGATCCATATGAGCATTCGCGAAAAATCCTATCGTCATTAGATAAAATCAAAGAACTTGTTAGAGAACAGGGAGATAATCTCAACAGCAGCTGGGTCCAAAAATTTGACGAAAGTAATGCGTCAAACACGACTCTCCTCGAAGAAATAAACAACTCAAAAGAAATAGAACGGTGCCAAAGACCTGGGCTAATAACAGATATCCTGCAACCATATATCGTAGGTAGAATTCTTTTGTATAAGTTCGACTTTTAAAAGTAGGTAAGAGATACATAGCTTTAATAGTATAGAATCTAACTGCATATCTAGACACTTGACACGGTATTAAAACGTCCCAAACTCATCAATTTCATCTTTTTGCCAATTAGAGCGTTGTTCAACTCAAGAACCCTATCCCGGGTTGTATTTAGTTTCTGTATAACATCAACATGTTGGTTTAGAGCAAATGGTCTTCTAACTTGACTGGGATTTGTAAACTTAACGTCCTCTTTTTTTACCTGGTAAGATTAACATATTAACAAGAAAAAAGCAGAATTTTTCTCTATGATGAATTCCAAAAGCAAAGAAGGGCACTCTGACGTAGATGTATAGACTTTTTTCAAATATTTTACGATGTTAATTTTTCTTTATTCACATGCATCCTGACTATGGTAGAATATGCACTCCGAAGGAGGTGAATTTTATAGCAATTGATACTTATAAGCTCTTGCGATCTAAGTTTTCCTATATACATTTGGGTTAAGTGAATATATAACTTTTAAAGACGCGTAGTACTGGTATAACACTGAGTGTAAATGCATATTAAGAACATTTAAATTTCGGACACAGGAAACGCGTCACGGATTGGATATAATTTTAAATTTCTGATTACTAAGTGCAGATCAATGCGTAAGGGCTATGATAGTCACATGAACCCCGAATTTTCATGTCTAGGTTAAGGGACGTTGTGTCAGGATTTGGTTCTTAATTCCACCATCACACAACCATATCTTCTCCAGCTTCCATTTTCAGTCCAACCTCATCGCAAGGTGTAACTGTCGTAAATAGCCGGTTTGGTAC
>QVIK01000812.1:0-21701 GCA_003957845.1 Oidium heveae | reverse complement strand
ATCAATCATCACCACACTTTTGAACACCACAGTACTACTCTCACCACACCCCTAGGCTCCTCGGTGTCCGAGGAGCGGGCCAAATACTAGTAATAAGTAACCTACCTACGTGTTTCTTTCTTCTTGTTGTCCTAGGCAACACCGGAGAAGCTAAGATAGATCTGGTCAATAAAGGAATTTGACAGGGGTAATATGCTCAGTTCAACCCCATAAATTAACTAAATAATGGAGCAATTGTTTCCTTTTTCTTTAAGTAAGCTCGGGGAAAAATTTTAGATCTGNCATCACCACACTTTTGAACACCACAGTACTACTCTCACCACACCCCTAGGCTCCTCGGTGTCCGAGGAGCGGGCCAAATACTAGTAATAAGTAACCTACCTACGTGTTTCTTTCTTCTTGTTGTCCTAGGCAACACCGGAGAAGCTAAGATAGATCTGGTCAATAAAGGAATTTGACAGGGGTAATATGCTCAGTTCAACCCCATAAATTAACTAAATAATGGAGCAATTGTTTCCTTTTTCTTTAAGTAAGCTCGGGGAAAAATTTTAGATCTGAACTTTAATTCCATCAATATGAAATAGTATCATGTGATTTTATTTTTATTTTTTTATTTTTATTATTTTTATTATTTTTATTATTTTTTTTAAAAAAAACCCCCACCAATAATAAGCATCCTATTCAAAAAAAAAATTGATTAGTCTTGATTATTATGTTCCATTTATCAAGCAATATCATAGACATCGATATCAGTATTATTTTACCATAACCCGGAAGAGCAGGTCAAACAGAGATTCCGAACACAAATCTAATCTATTTCTCTCTCTCTCTCTCTACATAATTTGTCGGATCTATCATCTTCGATATGTATTAATTATTAGCACAAGGCCCCAAAATTAGGTCTTGTGAAGGGGGTTGTGTTGTATATTACTTTCAGAGATTGTAACTCTACTACTTTTTATATATTATTGAAAATATTAGTGTTACAAGAGTTTCGAAAAAAAAAGATTATCGCGTAGTTTTTTCATATTTTACCCTCGCTTCAGTTAAAGAAAAAATCCGGAATCTCTGTATTTTATTGAAGGAATATAAAGTTCTAAATATTTTTAATATAAAATTTTCAGTCATTTGCGTCATAATTATTCTCGTTCTCGATCTTACTGTTACTATTCAAGACTTAAACATCACAATGCAGCAAGATTCTTTTACGAATGCCCGTTTTACCACAATTCGCATCCAGTTTTTCCGACAGCCGGGATTCAACAATTGAAATGAATAAATTTTTTGTTCAAAATTTTTTTCATCGTAAACTAATTTGGGATAGATCTTGTAATCATCTTATTATCAAAGGCTAACCCGCTTGATCCAACTCTTTCCTTCGGATAAATCCTTCACAATTCGACACTCAGTGCCACTTTGGCATACATTTTCACGGCCAAGATTCTTAAAGCGAGGTCCAAAGGGACCGTTGACATAGTGATATTGTCCGACGAAGCGCCACTGTCTCCAATCGTGCAGTTCGTAGAATTTATCGCCCCAGCGTCCAGCATACCACCACCAGCCTACAGGAGCTGATGGATTACAAGCAGCTGGTTGAAAAGAGCTGGTCGTATCATCTAAGTCATGTATAGATGTCAATTTCAACATAGTTGAAGAGGAAGTTTCATTAAGTAAGTGACGCGCATCAACATCATGGGTTATTGAGGTATTGTAATGATAGGCAAGATAGTTGTGAGCTGGATCCCAGAGTGGTCCCTTATCAGTAACATCTGCTAAAAGACCGAAAGGTAAGATATATGAATGTCGACCAGGTGTGGCATACATAGCATGGCTACCAACAGCACTATACAATATAGGCCTTCCCTCTCTACCTTCCCCTTTACCCTTTTCAACGGCATTCCAATCATAAGCCAATCCACCAGAATGAGCAGAGAAGAAGACAGCTTGAGGTACGCCATTTTTAAATCGAATTAATGAGTGTTCCCAGTCACCTACATGATTTCCAAATCGAATGTTAAAAACGGTAGTGCCAAGATTGTATGAGTAGAAGTAAAACCAAAATGCGTCCAGAATACCGGACCCTTTATCTACCATAATAAGAATACTAGGGGCGCGGGAGTATCCACCAGGTTGGGCATGAGTTTCTGAAGACGTCAAAGACGGTGGGGTAAGTATCTGAGATCTGCGGAGGTCAACTTTTCTAGTGACATTTAAAAATGAATCATCCGAGTAGACTTGTTTTCTCAAATTATTTCCTATATTTTTATGTTTCCTTTTTATACTTTCTAAATCGCCATGATTATTACTATTATTATCATAAATTTCATCATCGTAGGGAAGCGGTTTATTGTAAACACTTCCCAGCCAATCTGGTCGTTCCTCAACATCGTCTTTGCTGTGCAAAAACACATGGTTTCCATCAAAGCCATAGTTCAAATTTTCTAAATCATAAGGCGTATATTGATGATTCGATAAATTGAAAGCACTGTGATTTAGAAAAGGTGTGGTATGCATAAGATGCTCTGTTATATCCGATGGCCAAAAGTGCTCGCCAGAGTAAAGATGAACGAGAGGCGCATGGTCAAGCACATATTGTGGAACTTCTTTCAAGATCTTTGAATCTCCATTAGATATGCTAGGGCTGGGTATCCTTTTTGTTTCGTTGACAGAGATATCTTCTGCTTGTGAAATATTCGCTTCTTTGACTTCATTTAATAGGGACTTCTTATTTCTTCGTTCTCTATTTCTTATGAATCTTACAGTTCCTTCCTTAATCCATTTCCTTCTCTCTGATAAATAAGCTGGATCAGGATGCCAGTGAGCTAGTCCACAGAGACCTATCCATCGACATGCCTGTCGATCAAGCCAAGATTTAGACGTCGCAATCCAAACTACATCTTCACTAGCTTCTTCTGTTTGAGATGTGTGAGGATCCAAGTGATGATACAGCGCTGGTAGGCCTATGTACGCAGTAATAAGCAGTATCACACTAATAAAGACGAAACGAAGAAATGACATGAATCTCTTCTCAGATTCTTACATAGGCCATGCGCCATGTATATCTGTGTACATTTATGCGCCTGCGGTATACTCGATTGTAAAATGAGGGTTAGGAGTGTAGTAGTTATTGATATGGCCAGATAAAAGAAATTCCAATTTTTTTCTCTCCAAGTCTCCTCAATGACTTGGATAAAAATAATCAAGAGTTATCAAACTGAAGGAACGGACATTCATCAGACATGTAGGCGTAAGGTGTTCTTAATAGGTCAAAAAACGAGAGACGACATAGGTAAACGGCATTCCGATACGTGAAGCGGAGGGACATATTACATTCAAGACGAATCTAGGATCAAGCGAACAGACACTCATTACATGAATGGGTTGCGAAAGGTGTGGAAACACGATTCGCTCTTGGATTGCTTGCTTACTACAATACCATTCCAATTAGCAGGCATTTACCTTGACGCGAGTCAAGGGAAGGAATGGTGTTGAAGATTTCTTTTCAATGGGCAAGGCTCTTAACATAAATGAAAATCAATTTACAATAGTCTGAAGGTCTTCGAAATCTTGAATCCCTCCCTCCCCTGGCCTTGAGTATGGAACTCCGCTCTGGCTTACTGCTGTTTGTTTGTTGGTTGGAGATGCTGGACAACAACAACCCGGCAGATTACGACGCAACTAGCGAGCAACGTTTTGGACAGCCGAATGGACTGACTGCTTTCATACGCCAAGACATCGGATCCCAAAACATCCACGTCTAGCTGACTAATCTTCAAGCCTTACGCCAACCCCTACCACCCACCTATATAAATTATTATAGCGATGACTCAGCTTAAATGTTGCCATGGAAACAAAATTAATGTTCCAAAAAACTTTCTCATTGTCACAATGACGTCCATGGTCTTTGGCTCTATTTTCAAAATATTTAAGAATATGCCCATCAACTAATATGATTACAAAAATATTTAATACCCTAAAGATAATATCTTATTTTGTATAAGGCCTTGGAGAATTTTAAATGGACAATCACCATTTACACAAATCCTAATTAGGCCAAGAAACCCAATAACACTTCGCATCTTTGGTACAACAAAGAGAAATTGATTCTGATGTACTATTAGTGAGCAATTAAATTTGTTTTCTAAGAAATGAAACTCTCCTCTTTGTGTTGTGAGTTAAGAGATCGAAACGCCGGTATAATTTAGCTCGAACTTCGCATTTGTAACCTCATTGAACAGTTTCAACAGTCTCTTACGTGGTCCCGTCTCTGACCTGATAAATATATGGGTAGCTATCACGAAGGCTATTGTCTATTTGAGCGAATTCGGCTTATCTAGCCTATACTCACATATTGTGAACGATGCCTGCCTGCCCATGTTGGGCTTAAAGGTGACTGCATAGAAGAGTTTCGGTCCCAGTACCAATGATGGTTGAAGTCTGATGAGACGAGCTCACCTGTTGTACATTTTAATTCGTAGATATGAGTTCACGGAGGTCTAACATTCTGGAGAAAGTTTTCTTTAAGGGCTATAGTGGCAGTTTGCTTGTGTCTAAATGTCTTTGTACAAGTCGAAATGCGTACCGTGTCACAACCCCAAACCAACCCTGAAACAAATGCTTCTCTTCATCTTCCGGTATATTATCTCGTTGAATAAAAGTACAGTTTGTTACAGCAATTATCTAATTAATTACTGCTGCCTCAATATGCAACCAAATTGCGAAGAGGCCCTCTTTACTTTTCTTGCCGCCGAGCTAATGTTTTATATAAGCATTAGAAGCTTCAGCTAGAGAAATTCCTCGAATCGCAACGCACCGAAATTAGTTCGTTCGGGCTTCAACAAGACGCTCTTTCTGGCCCTTCTGCAACCACTCATTTCGCAAATACTCAACAAATTCTCCTGTCTTTGCATTTAAGTATCTTGTTTCAAATATCCGCCAAATAGACTCAAATTGTTCATTGGTGCTAGATTTGATATTGGTACGCCATTCCGCTTCAAACGATGGCCAGTCCTCAAGCTCAACTATGTCCTTGCATTCCGCAAGAACACACAGATTTACATAACAAATACACAAGAGTGTGGGAGCATCAGATAGTTTGTCATTAGAAGTATCTTTTGCGCTTGATCCTCCTCTATCACCATAAATTCAGGATTGATGTGAAGATCTTTGAAGCACTTGAAAGACCATGTGAGGTTATTTTCAATCTCGCCAGCGAGAAAGAAAAATCCCATTAAATATGTTAATCCTGAGCTTGTAATACCTTTTAAAAATTAGTGATACCTCTGCTCGGAAATTTTCATATATATTAACATAAAACAAGCCTTACCTATCTATCAGATCTAAAAGGGACATACCAAATGTATTGGTTTTTTAAGTGTTATCAACCAATGCGATATCTTGATTTTTATGTGCAAGTTGAATTGATTCTAGCTAGGCGATAAGAAGGTGACACATTTTATTCTGTATTGTATTTAGTTTGAGATGAATCCGTTTTTCCTCAACCTACCAAATATATGCATTATTAGCAGATAACTCTTCTCTTCTAGCTAATGAACTTATATTGTACAACTCATAGATTCAGAGAGAAGTTGGTAACATTTCACGAAGGAATATAATCTTTTGGCTTGGCTTAACTCCTATGGTTATACTAGAATCTTTTCAAAACTTTTTGATCAATTTGTAAGCCCGCCTCCACTATGAAGCGACCTAGCATGTTTTATATCTACTTGAACGAGCCTTCGATGAGCTGGATGAGAACTAATTGATTGGTTTGGTAGGTGATTATGCAATCCATATTCTATATCAGGTCGAAACTCTAGTTCCTAATGTGAATCTACATTTCCACACCCATAATAAAGATTTCAAAACCTGGTTTTTAGTGCTGGTCTATCTTGTGTGTGTATGCGAGTAGTTGCGTGGCTAACGTGTGGATGGTGGCACTCTTTATCGATCGTAATTATATTTTATCTTCATTTTAGAGCAATTATCAATCTTTTTTGATCGTCCAATGCTTAAACCTATGGATGCTAAGCTGCCCAAGTTTGAATTTCTCTATGAAGTTCTTCTTTGGAGTTTTAGATGGCTTCTGGGGGCAATGATATCTTCTACATCATTCACAATTGGGGATTCTAGTAAAAATGAACTGTCTCACATGACTGGCAAATTCGACGTTTTTGTTGTGCAGATAAATTATTAATTCAGAGGAATAAAACTCACAATAGGTGATCTACCTTAAGAATATATGAAGTCGATGCTACTACATACGACTCTGGGAAATTAGTATGACTTGAGTTTATAGGAAATGAATGAACTGGACTGGAAGGTTTCTGCAGTATTTTGGGAGCTTTTTTTTGGATTTACTAATAAACGAAAGAAGAGGCTTGGGAATAAGAATATGCGTCAATTAGATAGATGGTGATGCTATTTTCATTTCTCGTTACAGAAAGTAAATAAAGAAGTAAACACTCATGTCTAGTGAAACCTCAGGTACAATCTCCAGCTCTGAGTTTTAAATCTTTCTAGGTGCCATCGCACATTTTTATTGGATGGTGAGAAGGTAGTGCGGGCGTGAGTTTTATAGCTTTGTCAGCTAAGCGTGGATGTATCGGGATTCCAAGACGGCTCGTTACAATGAGTAATTCATTGCCTATTCCGTACTAGCCCTTAATACCCCTCGTATCTTACACGCAGTAAAGCCATTCAATCACCTAACCAGCCTCCTCTTTGACACCCACACAACCAAGATCTAACAAATACCCCTTTGAACTCTCCCTTGAATATATTATTCGAAATCTTTGTTGCTTCTGATTCAGCTTGATCTGCAAGACTTGGTTTCATTAGGGAATTAATAATCGATCCTTTTTGTTAAATCATATTTTTAAATGAGATTTTGAAGCCCGACGATTCGCCGCGCTTGCTTCTTGCACGTATAATATCGAACTTTGTAGAGAAAAGAAAAAAGCCTAATTCCACCGCATATTTTACTATATATTACCATTACCTTATTGCATTATTACGTTGCAGCTAACCGTGACACGTTAGATTTCCCAAAACCATAATGTGGATGCTATTGCCTTCAAGTTCAAAGCTAAAGTCTCGAAGAATGTTACCATAATTTGAAACCACACTGCTTTCCTTTCAACATCCTCCACCCATATTCCCAAACTTTAGAGGCACCAGAATTTTATGTTCCTAGTGAAAAGTATCGTTATCTTCTTAGTTTGCACATGACCACAGTTGAGTCTCAGTGTATGATTGAGCTGACGTCATCATTTTGAATGGCTGTAATATCTGTACGGAACAAGCGAATCCGTGTGACTCGGACCATTATCGTTCTATCGCTGTAAATTGAATTAGATGAAGCAGATTGATTACGTGAGAAATCAGGGAAGATAATAACTAAACTTGCCCTAAGAGACGCTACTTGCTATGTACTGTATATTTGTCCGAACGAAATTTTCAGCATTTTACAGAACTTAACCACTAATTTCATTTTACCCGATGGCAATTAAAGCCCAATGAACACACACAAGGGTCGGATGGTAGTGTGGTATGCCATCCGGGCCCTTCTCCTAATTAGACTCTGGGTTGCCTGGGCACCTACCCCACTTGAGACGGGAGATAGTTGGTTCGAGTCCAACAGACCTAACCATATTTCGCGCGGTGGATATTTACAGGATGGTGGAGGCATGTCTGGATAATCCAGGGTTTGTAATTTCCTTGGATGGATATTAACGGTTGAGGGTTGACCAATGGCGAAGAAAAAGTGATTGTACTTCATAGTGGGTGGCATTTACAAATGGAATCTGAGGCATGAGTGTATCTAATGAAAAAGTTGAATCATCTAAAATGTAAATAAACAATGTCACTGTGTCATAGCCTAGAGGCTGCATACACGTTAATTGATTTTTTTTTTTTAAAAAAAAAAAAAAAAGAACACACACAGAACCTTTGATAATTCAATGAGAAAAACCAAAAGTCAAGTTTGAGAACAATTCCATACTTTAATCTAGGTTGTCAACCTCGTACCTCAGAAACAAAAACACTATCTCTTGTTCAACGCACATCCCCGATGCGATGTTTTTTGAGCCCTTAACGTAGAATCAGCCTCCTCAAACTTGGAAGTAAGTCACTGAACGAAACAGTCTCTGCGTCACCAAAAAACTCTGGACATACTCAAATTAGAATAATGACAACTAAGCTTTTTCATTTCTAAATAACATTAGCAATTACGTCTGGATTGTGTATGGCATGATTTGCTCATGATTTGTTTTCAAATATATCTATTTTCATTTTTGAACTGTTTGTTTATTTTCAGTTTTTTCATCGCGTACGGTGGCATGGGAACAAATGTAATTAACTTATGTGGCATATAACAATTAACGCGCTAAACACGCTATCACGTTAACATTGACGCGTCTCTCAATGAAAGCAGGGGGATGTTTTATTGAAAAAAATACATCATAGGTTCACTTTTGCTTGTGCTAATTGGCCAGTGTTAGCCTGAGCCAAGTGGAAGCCAATCATTGTTTGAGTGATACTAGAAACCTTTTCCTCCCAAATTGGGTCATAAGCTATGCGGCGATGATAAGGTGACTTCTCGGAAAAGATCAATATTATCAATGTTATAAAAAGCATTAATTTTTTATTGGAGGATGGTTTTATGGCCCAAAAAGAGTTATCAAAAAATTCATACCATCGAAGACATATGTTGTCTCAAACTAATAATCTAAGATGTCCACTCTGGATGATCCAAATCAATTAGGGCAAGCTCTGGTAGATTTTTCTACTCGAGCAGCTTTCCCTAATAACGAAACGATAATCTCTCAACGGTTAAATCCGAATGCATACTCCGGAGCACTTTTAGCTTTATCTGCTGCGAAGACTGAGATTGAGGTAGGACATCATATTTCAAACCTTACTGAACAGATGAACTATCAGTACTAAGCGTCGATGTATCTCATAGACCGAAATTAGGACAATAAGTCAGGAAGTCGCCGAAGAAGTTGACGATTGGATAGCTCATACCAACACCATACAAGAAGATATAAATCAATGTCACAAACTCGCCAATGTCATCATTAGGCATGCAGAGGATGACCAGAAGCGGATGGTAGAGATTAAAGAAAAAGAATTGCATTTACATGCTCTTCAAAAAGAATATGCCTTGAATGAGGATATTCTAAATTTCTATAGAGAAATAATGAAACTTTACCATGAAATCTTACATGTAGAAAAATTAGTTGCTGCAAAAGATTTCTTGGGTGGATTAGTGAAGTTAGAAGGTATGGGTACTCAGTTTTTTAAGATACTGAATAGATTGTTAATCAGACAGATATTTACAAATCAAATCAACATATTTTTGACAATCGTTCTATTCAAATTGTGCGGCAACTTGAGCTCAAGTTTTCTGACTTCCGTAAAATTATTCGTGAAGAACTCTTAAATCTCTGGAAAGCTTTAATAAATGTAGACATAAAACAGGGAACTATTACAATCCACTGGAGTATCCCAAGTAAAAGTCTCCTTCCATTACCCGTCCCATCCAATCATATCTTGCATCAAGACCATGACTGATATCTATATAGATGAAAGAAATGGATTAAAGGATGTAGTTTCAGGGCTTGGTATGTTTGGAAATTTGGCAAATCTAACGAAGAAACTATGCAACGATTTAGACACTCTTATTCTTCAGGCTCGAATGACAATAAAAGCGGAGAAATTACCGTCGATTCAAATAATGGATGTAAGAAATAGAGATTTTGTAGAAAGCTTTATAGTAATCCGCTAACATTTTAAGTGTACAATCTCTCTGGGTCCAGTGGTTGATAATCGTATCAAGGTTTTGTTTCTTGATATTAGAAAATTGATACAATTTCTTGGCCAAGCAATACCTGTAGAGTTATATCAACCTCTTTCAGAATCCTTAATGCTCGTTCTCTCCGATCGTATATTGCGAGAATGGCTTGATCATAGAGTTCCTATCTCCGTTTGTGATGTGATTGATTACCAAAATACACTTACTGAGGTAGCAGAATCTATAGCAGATATTGAATCAGTTGGTTGGCTAGGTATGTTCTATTTCCTTGATGTTACCAAAAATTCAAAACATACACCTGCTTAACTCAAAAGGTTTTGATGGAATTCGCGATTGGATAGAAAATTTTCCGAAGATTTGGCTTAATAAACGAAGAGATATTGCACTTGAGCAGACTAGGGAACAAATCTTAACGAGAATCAAAAAACCCATTAAGAAGGAAAAGGTAGAAGCACGGATATTTGAGGGTGATCAAAGTGGTCGCCCAAATCCAGTATTCGCTACAGAAAGGCAAGATTGGGACGCGGCATGGGACTTTGATGAAGATAATTCCACACAGAGGTCTAAAGTCATAGATCATGATATAGATTGCAAGACGAAATCCAATAGTATTTCAGACGTATGATATTTATGCTCTTAATTTGTCATAATAACGAATGAATATGAATTAACTTATTATTAGGAATCAAAATATAGAGATATTTCAGATTCTGAAGATGATATTGTTGATGCCTGGGGATGGGGTGATGAAAGCGCTCCAGAGACTACAATGAATAAGGACACTAAAAGTAAAGAACATGTAGTATCTGATGAGATCAATTTAAGCAATTCTTTACAGCCTAATAGTCCAACTGATGTGGAAGATATATCGATTTTTGATGAATATTTCATTTCTGAATTGCCCAAGTCAATTAAAGCAACAGTTATTGAAGTTTACGAAGATTGCGCAACCTTAAGCTTGCTAGTTTTATTCTTTTCATAAAATTTATACATCAAGCTAATTATTAGTAGAAACCAGCAAAGTCCTGTCTTTTCAGCTAGCTTAGGACTTCTCACACTCCCGACACATATTCTAGCCATATATCGTGCAATTTCCCCTAGCTATTATGCACGAGATGTCTGTGGAAACTTGTAAGATTTAGAATCCCTCATTTAACTCATTGTCTAAGTAGACTCTTAGACTTTGCCATAATGACTCTATTTGGCTAGCTGAAAATATAAGAGAATTCACAAAAGACTGGAAGCAACGACCAGAACTCCCATCTCGATATCAAAAGATAGACAAAAGTGAAACTGATATAGTATTGCTTGAAAATTTTGGTAAACGAGCCATTAAAAATGAAAAAAGCGATCAGATGGCTACTATTTCAAATTTACTAGGTAGTTAATTCCCTCAAGAATATCTTAGCATCATGAAAGCTGAAACCTAACTCTAGGTACCCAAAACCTCTTTCGCCAAGATGACTCTAAAAAAAATCATGTCGATAACAGAATTTCGGCAGCACTTTCGCATATCCGTAAACAGTCTATGCTTTGGAAAGACATCCTGAAATTTTCTACAAGGGCCACAATAACAGGTGCTATGGTCAATACAATGGCCGAGAAGATAATTAGTGATGTTTTTAAACTGGGAGATATTAGTGTCGAGGATGCAGAAAGGATTGCTGCTATTATCTCAGAAGTTGAAACTTTAGATAATTTATTTGTCCCTAGATCCGATGGAGATCATGAAGATGAGAGTTTGGGTGAGAATAAGATACCTCTTACCGTCCAATTTTCCGAAAAATGGATGAAAATGAAGTTCTTAAGCCAGGTCCTTCAAAGTAACCTCAAGGATGTCAGGTTCCTATGGTTTGAGAGTGATCTTAGCCTTTACTTTTCAGTCGAAGAAACTGTAGAGCTCATTCGCTTGAGCTTTGTGATGAATGCTGGTGTGCGGCAGACAATTAAGGAAATAAGAGATAATCCGAAACCAAAGATCGATGATGATTCGTAAAGTTGAAAAAAAAAAAAAAAACGGGCGTTTGAAGATAGAAAATTTTATTTAGTTTCTGAATAGCACTAAAGTGGTATGATGCAACGAGTTCTTAGTATTCGGATATTTACTACTCATGGAGTGACATAGTAAAGTAGTAAGGACTAGATTCTATGCTTATTCTACCACTCTTCGCCGTCTTATATTTATCACCACTTACTCCTCTTTTGAAGAAAGCTTTGTAGTAAAGCCGTAACTAAAGCTATAGGGAAAAAAAAAAAAAAAAAATCCCATTCCGCTTCAATTTATTCATGAGCTAGCTTTAATAAAATTATCTATGTTTCGACAACGGACACCTGCGAAAAAAAAATAACACTTAATTGTTCTCAAATGGGCCTCGAATTGTGAGCCAAGTCAATTAAAATTAAATAACCAAAATTTTAATAACTCTTAGCTAAGCAATAATAGAAGCAATCTTACTCCAGGTGCCTCGTAAATATCCACGGGTTTTTTTTTTTTTTTTTTTTTTTTCCCAAGCGACATACCAACAACGCAAGAGTGTTGGTATGTCTGGCTACATAATCCCAAAAAACATCATACAAACCAGTATCTCCATCTATTAATACCACCTGAGGATTTATACCCTTCCTTTGCCAGGATTCAAGGGATGAAGCATGTGCCTCTATGAGAGAAGACTTGAAAGAGAAAACGATGGTGAAGTTTTCAATACAGGTATTCCTACTGCTACTTACTTAACGTAAAGACCAAAATAGTTGGTATTGAAAGTATCACCGATAACTAGTACATCTTGGTTCACAAGACTATACCTAAAGTTAGGTATTTTTGTAAATTGACGAAGACTTCGGGTATTACTATCCAATATCTCATGGTGCGGTATTTGGCTTGAAGCGAAATGGCGTATGAAAGCCTCAGTGGAGTTGAGACCTATTAGATTATCTCTTCTGATCTTATTTGTGAGGTTGTAGAGGTCTTGTTTGATGAGTGGAAGATTTAAGGATTGAAGAAGATTGTAGAGGATATTCAGTGTGAGAGTAACTAGAGAAGTGTCAAATTGCCATTATTTGATGGGAATCTAAACACAATTTTTTTTTTAAAAAGAAAACATAGATAACTGACTAGTTATCATTTGAGTTTTTATAACCTCATAGGTCTCCGAATTGAATTTATAGTTGTCAGAGCTTGCTACATGTGAAGCCAGAGGGTGATTATGAACACATTTTTCATCACTTAGGAGCTTAACTTTGAATAGCCCACTACTCCTATTCTGTTTCATCAAAAACTAAAACATACAACAAGTGCACTTTGAATCAAAAAAAATTTTCGGGGTTTAAAGTGCCAGCTTTGATTTGGAGGTAATGGGGTGACTGGTTCGCTCATCTTATCATCCAGAATAGTTGGTGCTACTTAATATCGAGTGCAGGCCATCAAGTAACATACGGTTAACCTTATTCAAGCTTCTGTAAGTTCTTGGTTTGCGTGTCGGGTAACCATATTCAACGGTCCATAGTTTCAAATCTCGAAGCGGTTCTTCTTCAACATATTCCTTATTCTTTCATGCTCGAGCCATACCATCTGGATATGTTTGGATTGATGATTGAGCATCTTCAAAAACGTCGACTGAAGAGTCAGATGCATCGGATTCAAAAGGATCAGATGTCTCATTAGTATTCAGTGATAATGACTGGTTTCATGCTGTAGAATGGGGCAATGAATCCCCATGAGAAGTATCATTTTGGTCTCTCATCGCATCAAAAAATCATCAACATCAAATAGGCCGATGATATTAAGCATGCTCATCATACTAGTTAAACTTGAATTCTAGTTAACACTTTTAACATAATAAATGATACACGCTTGTGAGGATAGAGTTTTTGAGTTAGGCCCTAACATAAATTCTTAGAAAGAAAAATTTATTCGATGTCACCAGCAATTAACCGTATGTAATACAGCGAGGGAATATATTAAGATTATCATGTTAATTTATTTGTTGTTTGTTATTATTGTATCAAAAAAATATATATATTATTCGGTTGCTAGGCGCAACCATTCGATGGCTGCGAATAAGTGCATAGTAAAATAATGTGGAGTCTTACACCTCCTGCAAGTTGAGCAACCTTAGAGGGTGGCAGTTTGAAAGATTCAAGGTGATGTAATGGGTTCTGTGGCTTGATCAAATGTAGATAGTTTCCTCTATGAAAAGTATGAAGATATTGTATCAACTCGTCTGCTAATTTGTAAAGCAGCATATCGAAACATTATGTGACATATCGGTATATGATCAGCTTAACCATCAAAAGTTTTGTTATCCCTAATCCTGTACTCGAATCCCTATTCTCAAGCTAAAGCTTTGAAGATTTGTTGTACACGCTTTAAGAAATTCAACGATCTGCATGCCCCCAAGGGAGAAGGTGCTTAGTTTCGTGGGTAAGGACACTGATTCCAGAGATTTTATAGGTCAATTGAGAGTAATCAAATAAAAATCGAGTAATTGAGTTAAGAACATCTTATCGTAGGAAAGAGTACCCCAAATTATTAATATGGACCCATAAAAACCTTTAGAGTATGTCTAGAAAATTTCTTATCTACTTTTTTTACCCTTAATTTGACCCCATTAAGTGCCATCGAAGCGTCAAACTACTAGAACATGTCTCAGAGAAGATTAATATATATATATATATATTCTCACAAAATAGTAATATAGCAGTGATTCATTCCCAAAATTTTTTGGACAAAGCTACTAATAATGACAAAATCACCTTACAACTCTTCAGGCTACTCCCCTAGAACGATCGACTGATGGGTTAAAAGAAATAACATTTAGTTCAACAAATATTCAAGGATTGTACTAGTGAAATATTGATATAATAAATCGACAGGGTTGGGTTTAGGATGAATGTTCAGTATACAGTAATGATAAATTTTCTCTTCACCATCCGAAGACTTCGGTACTCATCCTTCGCTTCAGAGGAGTGGGTATATCATGACTCTTAATAAGACCCTCGAGGCGTGAGTGAGTGTGAGGAGGTCTCTATTTTCAATTAAAAAAGGAACTACAATACGAAGAGATGTAGATGTTTAAAAGAAAGCATGAAAATGTACTGTAGATTGCCATAAAAACGAATATAACTGTGGTAATCTATCAGGCCTAGCTATTCGTACAGAATATATTTTCATCATTTCTCAGTACCAGAAGGATTAATATACAATTTTTTATTTTTTTATTTTTTTTTTTTCAATTTTACCTTTTCATGCATAATCTTCTCTTTCGTTTCTTTTCGAAGACTCTTTCTGTCTTTCTTGAAGATCAATGACGGTGTGTTTTAGTCCAATAATATTTTCTCTTGGATTCAATACTCTCTTTCCAGAAATATCTCGAGCACATGGCGGTAAATGTGAAACTCTCAATTGCGGGCGGGTTTCAGGTGCAATTTATTATGTCTAGGTACCACGAGTCACATCAGCCACATGCCGACCACTTTCGCTTAAATTATGCACCTAACCTAATTTGTAAGTGATCATCCGTGAGACGTGATAGAATTATTATTCAAATGGTGCAATATTATCAACTTAACAAATATCAATTGTCCCCGATTTTATAAACGGATTATAAACATTCAAGTTTAACCCAGAAAAGTTCGACCCACCTACCACCTACCGAACAGCACTAAGCTTCATTAAGAATAAGAGTCTAGATTAAAGAACTTATGACTTGGTATCATATTTACTGAAAATTTTTAAAAAAAATTTGATTTATTTAACTATACAAAATTTCTGTTAATCAATTTAAAAATATTTGAAATCGTCCAATTTTTATTTCCCTATAATTCATGCANGACCCACTCTACCCCTGGGTGAGGGATTTTTAACGATTTCCTTAAAGAACTTATGACTTGATATCATATTTACTGAAAATTTTTAAAAAAAATTTGATTTATTTAACTATACAAAATTTCTGTTAATCAATTTAAAAATATTTGAAATCGTCCAATTTTTATTTCCCTATAATTCATGCAGAAATTGTGATGTTTTCTTATTTCAACATCTTACAATATCCCATATACCACGCTCAAGGATCGTGTGATGGGCGATCCTGCTACATCGAGTAAGATTGATCAACAGCGCCTATCATCAGTTCAGGAGCAATACCTAGTTGAGTGGATAACCGAACTAGCGACATTGAAAAATCCACCAGGTCATAGTCAAGTTCGTGAAATGGCTATAAAAATTCTTCAAATCCAAGGAGACAATAAACCACTTGGTAGTCAGCAGACTTTTTTGTTGGCGTCATTTCAGGATCAAAGGATTCTCGAGGACGTTTTGGTGTACTTGGTGGAGGTATGGGTTTTTGGGTAAATTACTTCCAAGTCCTTTTTGTGGATTCCATGGCTTGAGACCTGCAGCTTCCCATCCAGCTCGAATTTGAGTGTCTGTAAGACGAGAACTTCTCGCTTCATGATAGCAAGATAAAAAGTTCCGTTTCTTTAATGGCGCACCGTCGCTAATAGAAGCGAGGTTATTCAAGATTTCACGATACCGAGACCTTAAAAGCGAGAAACAAGTTAAATCTAAGGTCTGGAGAATATGAGATGTATGGGGCGGTTCAAAGATAACGTGCACCCGATTTTGTTTACACTCCCCTAGGAAGTCAACGTTATCATGACTTCCATGCCCATCAAGAAGTAACAGTCTCCATCGCGATGGCACAGAAGATGTTGTTTCTGGAACAAATACATCTCGCAACCAATTTTGTCCAACTCCGTTACTTGTCCAACCGTTTAAAGACGTGGTGTAAACATAGATAGGAGTCTTTTCCTCAAACTATGAGATCTGAAGATTTTCGCCTTTAAAAATAACCAGTGGGCGTATTTTCCTTCCATTCATGGATATCGCTTCAATAACAGTCACTCATTCACGTGCCTGGGGTACTTTCTTGTACGCCTTCTTCATGGTGACTGGAGCTAGAACTGTCGAGTTTGAACAGATAACAAGTGCCATCCCTTGCTCGTCTACGTTTCAAATATCTTCATCTTGGATTTCGTACCTTTGCTTTACGTCATTGAAGGTTTCATAAAATTGCTCTATAGCTTCGTATGTTGCACTTTCGACTCGAGCACTATCAAGAGTCGAGGCCATTGTTGTCTGTATTGATGGGTTACGCTTAAGAAATCTCCTAGTCCACTGACTACCAAGTGGTTTATTGTCTCCTTGGATTTGAAGAATTTTTATAGCCATTTCACGAACTTGACTATGACCTGGTGGATTTTTCAATGTCGCTAGTTCGGTTATCCACTCAACTAGGTATTGCTCCTGAACTGATGATAGGCGCTGTTGATCAATCTTACTCGATGTAGCAGGATCGCCCATCACACGATCCTTGAGCGTGGTATATGGGATATTGTAAGATGTTGAAATAAGAAAACATCACAATTTCTGCATGAATTATAGGGAAATAAAAATTGGACGATTTCAAATATTTTTAAATTGATTAACAGAAATTTTGTATAGTTAAATAAATCAAATTTTTTTTAAAAATTTTCAGTAAATATGATATCAAGTCATAAGTTCTTTAAGGAAATCGTTAAAAATCCCTCACCCAGGGGTAGAGTGGGTCTACATTGCTAATACGAGGCTCTCATTGGCTCCAGACTTTAGCTCGGAAACCGCAATTAACCCTAACTCAGCCGGAATAAATTAGTCGCCCATTGACTTTACACTCATAGTTTACAAAACTCTATTCAGAATTAACGTTCTTGTTATAATAAATATACGATTCTATCAACAACATATGAAATAATGTAAAAGATGATTTCCTTGTATTATTTGTGGAGTTCCAATACTAGTAACTATCCCTGTGTTTTATTATGTAGTAGACTATCGCTTGCTGGTATAAACAATAACACTAGATTGTAAAATAAAAGAGTAGGAGAAGATTAGAAAAAAACGATTCACCCTATAGTAGTACTATTGTATTGCCCTTGTGATACTAACAGTTCTACATATAAGCGCGTTATGACCTTCATCATGGTATAGCTTACATTTTCTTCTTTGTTGCTGTTCCACTGTTGATTGAGCTAATACATGCTCAAACTCTGAGGGCGGCCTTGTCGTTGATCTTGATGGCCTACCACGCCCTTGTACAGGAGTGGGATCAGAGACATCCAACTCTGGTAGAAGTGCAATCAGATATTGGTAATTTCTTCGTCAACGATAAGGCGATGATTCGCCTC
This sequence comes from Oidium heveae, assembly GCA_003957845.1. NCBI lineage: Eukaryota > Fungi > Ascomycota > Leotiomycetes > Helotiales > Erysiphaceae > Oidium > Oidium heveae. The sequence goes on along the minus strand of QVIK01000812.1, from coordinate 3,661 downwards.
CATAAGTCTCGTGAATCATTTTCAAAATTTTTGACATAGGGTAGTTTCTACCATGACATTACTACACATTGGCAATCTTAAAAATCAATATGTATCGAAGTCAGCAACGTTGAGCCGATTTCCACACATTCGAAACTCATGAGAGCGAGATTATCCCATCGTTGTTCTCGTGAGACCAAAACAGTCTGTTGTTGACATGCACCGTCCATACTGTGCATGGGCAGCACGTAACCCTACCGCTGATATTTTCTCCATCACTGCTGCAAACATTGGCCCTAGTCATAAGTTGCTGAAAGCACGGTCCTTGGCGTTTTTTCCTCGAGCAATTGCCAATTGGCAGTCGCATGTAAGCCTTATGGCCATACCTACAGACAAGAGATCACTTGAGAGACAATAATTTATTTTGTATGAAGCTCTAGCTCAAGCCTTACAAACACACGCAGTATTAACCAGTAGATACTCCAATCTATTTTTTTACAGTGTGTGCACTCTCCACTCGAGACGATGTCGTACTACCAAAATTGAGAATGCAGTTCATCCATGCACCATCAGATTTATCCTCATGGACAAGTCATATTGATTCAGGATAGCGCCTCACATGCCCTGTGATTGATACCTGCATCTCTACGAGATTTGTTGTATAGCTCACACTGGTGGGCAAGCTTGCCAGCACATTCCATGAATTGAAGAACTCCTCAAATAATTCTTGTGAGCTAAAAGATGACCTATGCTTTGCCAAGATGTTCTTACTGATATGCCACTAGCAGAGCAATGTGCCTGCCATTGGGTTTATTTCAGATATCGCAGTCATAAATGCAAGTTCCCGGTCGGTAACAAATGCGATTTTTTGTTCATGATAGTTGATATTAAAGTCCTGAAACATCTCGCCGAGCTTGCCCATTGCCTAACGATAGTCTGCAATTGTCTCGTTGCGCATAAGGCAGTAACAAGAGGTAAAAGTTGAAATTGTTGCTATTATTCCAGTCACTTGAAGTAAAGGAAGCTCATAGCGATTTGTTTGGTAGGTTGCATCAATGAGCCAAATTTTGCTGCGACTGCACTGTTGACAAATTTGCCTCGCAGAGGGAGACGCAATGAAAAGGTGAGACAGCTGCTGCGTCTCAGGATGCTGTCACACGTATTATATCGCTCCTAAGGTATTTGCTAGGCCGTCTGATAGAGTTTGTAAGGGGGTGCACCATGCCAGTAAGACAACTCTTTGAATGCGGCGCTAGTTGCTTATATCCTGCGGAATGGGAAACATATTATCGTTTTTCTGCTGTTGAGTGGCCAATATACAGCTAGATGGAACTCCTGCTTGACTAAGAGAAAGCACAGTTACTTGTTCTCTACTTGCTAAGGTTTTGCCTTTAGGGTGTGCTGATAGGTGCGCAAAAGCTTCATAGTTGTGGTCTGGGATGTCAANACGATAGTCTGCAATTGTCTCGTTGCGCATAAGGCAGTAACAAGAGGTAAAAGTTGAAATTGTTGCTATTATTCCAGTCACTTGAAGTAAAGGAAGCTCATAGCGATTTGTTTGGTAGGTTGCATCAATGAGCCAAATTTTGCTGCGACTGCACTGTTGACAAATTTGCCTCGCAGAGGGAGACGCAATGAAAAGGTGAGACAGCTGCTGCGTCTCAGGATGCTGTCACACGTATTATATCGCTCCTATGGTATTTGCTAGGCCGTCTGATAGAGTTTGTAAGGGGGTGCACCATGCCAGTAAGACAACTCTTTGAATGCGGCGCTAGTTGCTTATATCCTGCGGAATGGGAAACATATTATCGTTTTTCTGCTGTTGAGTGGCCAATATACAGCTAGATGGAACTCCTGCTTGACTAAGAGAAAGCACAGTTACTTGTTCTCTACTTGCTAAGGTTTTGCCTTTAGGGTGTGCTGATAGGTGCGCAAAAGCTTCATAGTTGTGGTCTGGGATGTCAACCACAACTGTCCAGGCTGTTGCCTATTTAAAGTGAATTGATACGCGGAAACAACAATCGGTCTTCCGACTAGAACTGTTGCGAGTCGTTGAGTTCCTAAGAGGAATCCTGCCTGCAAACATTGCAGCGTCTGACCTTTGATTGTGCCGTCTTTTCGGTTTCCATCTTTCATAGTACGCAGAACACGAACAGCACAACCTTGCGTACGTGCATTGATGTCGGTAGCAGTCTAGGCTTCTTCCAAGGTGCTATAGGAAAGCTGTTGAGGGGGTGCGAGAGATATGCTGAGTGGGGATCAGTGTCGAATAGAATGAGTGTAAAGTCAAAGGACGGTGTAGCGGAAATAATCTTTTGCGAGCTGCAGTCGTATCCATATTGATGCTATATATGTGTTGGCACAATGCAGTGAGACATAGAGACAAAGCTACAATTAACCTAGTGCAATTTATGGAATTCAAACCTATCTAAGAAGGGAATGTAGATAACTGCAACTATTTACATAGATACCAACGTATCAAGCTAGTCCGTAACGGTTTTCTGAATTTCGTAAGGAGAGCCAATGAGAGCCTCGAATTAGTAGCTTGGACCCACTCTACCCCTGGGTTAGGTATTTTTACCAGAAACTTAGGGATTTTTAACGATTCCCTTCATTAATCTAGACTCTTATTCTTAATGAAGCTTAGTGCTGTTCGGTAGGTGGTAGGTGGGTCGAACTTTTCTGGGTTAAACTTGAATGTTTATAATCCGTTTATAAAATCGGGGACAATTGATATTTGTTAAGTTGATAATATTGCACCATTTGAATAATAATTCTATCACGTCTCACGGATGATCACTTACAAATTAGGTTAGGTGCATAATTTAAGCGAAAGTGGTCGGCATGTGGCTGATGTGACTCGTGGTACCTCGACTTATATTATTAGGGGTAGTCAAACCCATAAAACCAAAAAGTAGTATACTACTTTTGCATAAAACCCCGTGTTTTACACCCCTGCCTGCAACACGTGGCTTTCATGCACGATCTATAATCAAATTCCCCATCGAAATAATTAAATTCACAACATGTTCAGAATCTCATCGCCATATCTTTATCAATTCTTATTCAGTTAAATTTATTTTAGTCGACATAGCTGTCAAATTCATTTTTATACTTAATTATCTAATTTTTATAATGTAAAAAGGTGATTCCCAACAGAAATTAGCTTTTCTATTTTGATTCGGCGAGCAGAAAAATCTCTGTTTTTTGTTTTTTTCATAACTTTTGCTTTTCTTCGTATATTATAATGATGAAAATTTTACCAAATCTCAATTTTAAGAGAAAACAATTACATATCTTTCAAATTTCATATTTTTTCCAATAATATGATGATGTTGGGCTTCAAACCTGAGTGTACAGAATAAATGAGATTTTTGGTAAAGATCAACACGACAAATCGTGCATGAAGTTCACGTGTTGCAGGGGTTGTATGCAAAAATATTATACCACTTTTCAGTATTTCTAGTCGGAATTCAAATCTGACTAAGTCCAAGTACCTACAATCCGACCTACCCCATGTCGGCCAACGTGCATTAGTTTTTGTTACTAGCCTAATTTGAACTACGCTCTCCACATTTAAAGAATATTTTAGAATCCAAAGGGGGTTGTTTATATAAATTCAGCTGCAGAACTTCCCTAGTAATACGTTATCTCCATCCATCAACGTTTTACCCAATTAGGA